>ML346252.1:0-87296 GCA_005239505.1 Nicotiana paniculata
CTACAACAAGAACGTAGTTGAACAAATAAAGATTAATCAACCAATCAAAACTATATTAATATCCTAATAAGTTTATCCCCCAACGGGTTCCACCAAAACCCAAGATTAAGAAATTAGATAATCATGCTCACAATAATCAACTCCAAAATAACTTGCATAATTAAACTACAAAGTAATGAATGAAAGATGTAAAAATCAATGTTTTGCTTCTCTGAGTAGTATTCCACAGGCGTCTCTTGTCTCTAATGGCATCTCTCTCCCCTTTCAAGTTGTATTTTTGGGTCTATTTATATGTTTGGGATAAACCCTAGCCGTGTAAGAGACATCTATTCCAACCGGGAAACACTTAAAACATTTAAAACTCGAAATTGACCGGACAGGGACCCATGCGTTAAGCCCCAAACGCCCCCTTAACGTCAGGGCATGCCTGGCGTTTGGGCTCTAACGCCCCACTAACGCCAGGCTGACCCTGGCGTTAGGAGCCAAACGCCCCTTTAACGCCAAGCTGACCCTGTCTTTAGGATCAAAACGCCCGGCTATAGCCCCGGATCACTCCTTTTCGACTCTTGAGCGTATTTTCGACGGTCATATATCCCTTTATCTCGGTTTCCATCTCCAATTCACCTACACATAAAATAAACCCAATTAAGCACATAAAAAGTGTATTTTCATCATTAACGCTCATAAAATGTAAGGCACATAACGTGTTAAACCATAACTTCTAGCCACACATCACTCCTCATAAAAAATAATTGAGCATACTCAAATTAAAATCAAGATAAATTTTAAATATACCAGCCTGTTTTCAGTCTGATATTCCTTGTGAATTCCGAATTGATATACCATGTATCATATTTAAGATATTTTCTTAGAACTCGTATCAACACACAAAGAAACTGGAACATTTCTTAAGTTCCTACAATCTTCTTAACAAAAAAAAACTATAAATGTCTGCACGCCAAAAGAGTTCAAAAACATCAGGCTTAATATGTTTTACTCATCTTGTTAACATTTGATCCTTTTCACTTTTAAAGGATGCGTTTTTGCTAATGTAGCGGTAAAATTTCAAAGACCGATAAATAGGAGTTTGGATGCTTACATGTTTTTCTTTAATTTGTAAAGGTAAAACGTACATAAAGCTATAGTACTTCAACAATTCGAATTATAGAACCAAACATTTTGGTTAAGATGCAACCATGACTCCATACCAGTAGGCTATTACGACGCACCGGAGACCTTCGGCCGCTGGCTAATCGTACGCAGCAGGCTCGAATACCCCTGGTTCTGGAAGGCACATTTGAAGGTTAATGTAGGGTGAGAAGTGATTGTAGAAAGACACTATGTACTATCTCCTATAAGAAATCATAAAATTATAAAATAGACTTAAAAGTGGTAATATTAACTCAACACCCACAAAACTGATAGAGTAAAAAATAGTAACTTTAAGGGCAACGGTTTTGAAAACTTGAATATGAGGACGGGAAAAAACTTTCTGTTGTCCCTTATTATAAATAGAATATTAAGCCAAAAAATATTTACTTGCTTCTAAGCATTATTAAATCAAGAGAAAATAATATGTTACACACTTTAAAATTACATAATTAGTGTAATGTTTAATAAGGGTAGCTGTTTAAGGGAGAGTTGGATGTGAGATGATAATAATCATTAATAGTAGCTATTTAAGTGGTGCTCACATAATCATTGTAATAGAAATATGTACATAGAAATGTGTATGAATGATAATTTTACGTGGGGTCCACTAATCATAATAGTCTTTAAAAACAGAAATTTAAAATGGGTGGGGTAGTAGGGTGGGTGGTGACGGAAAAAAACCTTTTTGGAGAGAGGGCATATGGTGGGATTAGGTGGGTTGGGTGTGGAGTTTGGGGTGAGTTGGTGATGGTATGGAATAGGGCGGAGAAGCTTGAGAAGGAGTTTTGAAAAATATTTTCCCTTCTCTTGATAGGAAAAATATTTTTCTCCAATTGGAGGAAAATGAGTTGATGTGAAAAATATTTTCTAAAACATTTAAGCCAACCAAACATGAGAAAATTGGAAAATATTTTTCGTCATACCTAACACACCCTAAGTGATATGGAAAGTAAATCTGACATTAAAAATAAGATGAGGACGTAAAATTAATTAAGTGAAAAGTTTATATTTTTTTTGGAAATGTATGTGAGGACTACAAAAGTCCTTTGATTCTCCCTTATTATATATAGTAATTTCATAAATTGGCCATTTTTTTATAATAAGCTGCTTATAGACAAACGTAACTGATAGTTCCCCTAAAAACAGAAGGCCTGAACCAGGGAAAAATTCAAAAATAGTCAGATTTACAATTAGTCATTCAAAAATAGCCATAGTTTCAAAATTAATCGAAATTTAGCCACTTTTATGTAAAGATAAATCTGAACAAAAATATTATTCAAAATTCAGAAAATACTCCAATACAAGTATACTAGAACTCCAACATAATATACTGGAGTTCCAGTATAATATACCGGTCCAACATAATATACTGGAGTTCCAATATAACATACCGGTCCAGCATAATATGCTAGAAGTTCATACATAGGTGCTCCAATCTCCAGTATATTATGCTGGAACTTTCCGCGTGTTGGAGTTCCAGCATAATATGCTGTAAGTTCATACACATGTGCACCGATCTCCAGTATATCATGCTGGGACTTTCCGTGTTGCAGCAAAATAGTGGCTATTTTCAATGACTTTGCAAACACTGGCTATTATTGAATGATCAGTCTGAAAAATGACTAGCCCGTGCTATTTTTACCTTGAACCAACCTTTTCATTTCGAGGACTTATTGGGCCTCTAAGAGCCATTGGCCAAAATAGTAAAAATAGCACGAGCTAGCTAGTTTCGGACTGGTCATTCAAAAATAGCCTGCATTTGCCAAGTCATTAAAAAATAGCCACTATTTTGCTGCAGTAGAGACCGGTCCAACATAATATACTGGAGTTCGGTGCACCTGTGTAAGAACTTCCAGCATATTATGCTGGAACTCCAACACACGGAAAGTTCTAGCATAATATACTGGAGATTCGAGCACTTGTGTATGAACTTCAAACATATTATGTTGGACCGATATACTTTGGTGGAACTCAAGTATAATATTATGGAGTTCCAATATACTTTACTGGAACTCTAATATAATATACTGGAAATCTTGTATACTTATCCAGGAACATATACTGGAGTTCCAATAAAGTATACTGGAACTCCAGTATATTATACTGAAGTATTTTTTAGATTTTGAACATTATTTTTGTTAAGATTTATCTTTACATAAAAAAGTTCGATTACTTTTGAAATTGTGGCTATTTTTGAATGATTCACTTATAAATATGGCTATTTTTGAATTTCTCCCCAAAAAATACTCTGCGGGTCGGGTACTTTGGGATTCTCCCCCAACATATACTAGTGTTTATATCTTCTTCCCGCGCTCATTTTGAAACTTTCCCCTTTTCTTTTTTGCCTCTTCTAATTCTTCCTAGGGTTTCGCCAATTCTTCTTCATACTCCATTTCTGCGTTCTCCATAGCACAGGAGCCAAATATTTCCACATTGTCACGACAAAATGAGTGCTCCAATGGAAATCTCCATGGTCAACGCTCCTGAAGTCAACACCAGCGAGCAAAACGGCATCGTTCCGGACCCTCCTCCACCTCCGTCACTCACATTGCCTGAAGAAAAAGTTCTTGTTTCATGTAGTCCACAATATTATACATTTGTAACATTCTACCTTGCGGAGTTAATTTTTTTTAAGGATTTGGATAGTTTTTCTTTTAGCTGAAAAGTTTACTATTTTGTAATTGTAGTCGAAGTTTGTTTGAAGCCTTCAAGTACAGCTCGCATTGATGATGTTACATTAGCTGTTGAGAGGTATGTAACTTTTCAACATTTGTGTCTCTGTGTCTTTGGGTGCTATGAATTACTTCTCTTACCTTTGAATTTACTAAATCAATGTTGAGGTATGTAATTGAAAATAATGCAACTAAATGGGATAAAAAGGAGGTTATCTTGTGCACTAAGTGCTCCTAGTCCAGTATAGGGTTAGTAGATAATTGCAGTATACCATATGCAGACTGCTGAGGTCATTTCCACACAATTAAGTGATAATCCGAGCGGAGGAAAAAAATAGATTATATCTTTTCGTTTGCCTATGCCTTGGTGGGTACAGTTAGCCGTAGCAGGTACCTGGTGGAATAGTCGAGGTGGGCACAAGCTGGCATGGACACCACGTCACAAAAAAAATTAAATGTCAAGTTTGATTAGTTGAGTTTAATGTTAGCCGTGATGCTATGCTAAGATGAGGCTTAGTGCTTTAGTATTGCTAGAGATTTGTATGTTACTAGGAAATACAGAGAGAATCTAGTGTTAGAGGAACTCAAATTATTGAATATCAGGATGAAATAGGTCCCAATAGAGCTTCATTGGATGATGATAATTCATATGCTGACTGCAACTAGCTGCAATTGAGGCATAGATGTTGTTGATGTTGTATTCTCTGGGAATTGTTAAGGTGCATGCTGTTTCATATGAACACTATTTATGGCTAAAGTTACTTTTTCTTCTTTTGAATTTCTCAGTCAAATTTGTTTATTTGTTTTATTTGGGAAAATCATTTTGTACAGAATGCTGGAAAAGAGGAGCATGAGCTACGAGGATGGTCCAATTCCAATTCCAATTGATGATCTCTTTCTTGCTGAAAATGTTCAGCACATATGTGTTTGTGACACAGGTATACAATATTCAGTCGCTTTGGCCTTCTGTTTGTGTAGCAGAAAGAAGCAAACTAATGTTTACCAAGCTTATTTTTGGGTATTAATGCGCTGCTACATTCTTTCTTTTGTAGATGTCTGGGTGGAGAACCGAGATATTCTTCTGTTTTGGCAAGTAAAACCAGTTGTTCATGTATTCCAGGTCTGCTTCTTTTATAAAAGCTACTACATTTTCTAAAAACTACCTGAAGTCCCAAGCCATTTGGGCATCCCTATTTTCTAAATTAGCTTGATGATATAGAAACTTGATGAAAGGATTCTTCAAGTCACACAAAAAGTTGCTAGAAACTTGTGCCCATATTGGATATATATAGAATTTTGTATTCCTACCTGAGCCCAGTAACATACGATTCATGTGTGCGTATGGTGTAGTTATCATTCGTGTAACTGCTTGTATGAAAGGGTTATATGATGTCCTGTTTAAATATCGTCCAAGAAAACAAAGAATAAACCAGAAAAAAATGAAAGAGAAAGGAAGAGAAACTGGAGGTTGGTGTGAGAATAGCTAACACAATCAGCACGTGCACTTAATCAATTAGAGTTGACATGTTCACTTTTATGACCTCTCCAATTTGAATTTGATTTGGAGATTTTCATTTTTCAGCTTAGTGAGGAAGGACCATGTGAAGAGTTGAGTGGGGATGGCCAGCTTTCTACATTTAATGAATGGATTCTTCCCGCAAAGGAATTTAATGGAATGTGGGAAAGGTGTGTCACTCACTAGCTTAAAAAAACTAGATGTTTCTTCAAGGAATATATATGTGAGTTATCATTTCATTTCTACAGCTTAATATACGAATCTGGTCTCAAGCAGAGATTGTTGCGATATGCAGCAAGTGCTTTGCTGTTTACCGAAAAGGGAGTTAATCCATTCCTAGTATCCTGGAATCGGTAAGAAACTTGTTTTCCTGATTCACAAATATTTGTGACCCCAAGCTTTGTCTATAAACCTTGTGTGTGCGTATGATATGTTTATTCCGCTTTGCGTTCTTGTCTTGGTGAGTTTCGAATAACCAGTTTATGTGAAGCTTAGTTCTGTAATATGAGTACTTTTGGCACTTGTACAAAATCTGGATTGTTTGGTAGCCGTTTGCTTAATGGTAGGTCTCTGTTGAATGAACCGTAAGATCACACATGCTTCATGAAATTGCTATTTAGAATCTCTTCAACATAAGTATTTCAGATCCCAATCTTGCATATGGTTGTTGCTCCACTTGATGTATCAATTTGTTTGCTTATTAATCACAAAAAGCCCTAATGAAACAACATACTCATTAGCATACAGGTTTATTGTGCCTATCTATGTCAACTTACTCCTTATAGATGCATAACCGAGGATCTAAATTGTAACTTGATAACATTTTGAAGTTTCATTGTGAAAAGGATCAATATTCTGTAGGTTTAGCCAAGCTCGATAGATTTGGTTTTATTGATTATGAGTGTATGTTCAGTTCTCGCTTATTTCCTCGTTGGTGTGCTCTAATGAGCTCTTGTTGAATGCATAAGGACCAAAAACAACAAATATTTTGGTCTAGGCTCTCTACTTTTTGGTGTACTGCTTGTATATGGAAATGTCGCAACTCGATACAATTATTTACCTTATGAGAAATGTAAAGGCCTTAGGTAAAAAATAATTAGCTTCAATCACTTACTCCCTCTGTCCCAATTTACGTGAGGTTGTTTGACTGGGCTCAGAGTTTAAGAAAGAAAGAAAGACTTTTGAAACTTGTGGAGTAAGACATCCTATAGACATTTTTGTGGCTATATATCATCTCATTAAAGGAAAAGTGAGAACTTTAAAGTTAAATTGTTTCTAAATATAGCAAGTGTTATTCTTTTGGGGATAGACTAAAAAAGAAAGAGTATCACATAAATTGAGACGGGGGAGTATTTTCAATGCTTATCTAATGCTACCATTGTTTCTACGGTATTTATTTTTGACAAAATCCTGGTAATTGTATGAGAAATAATAATTTTATTCTAGAAACTGTCTACTCCATTACGGATGTGAAGGAATTAGAATCGTTGGAAGCAAGATTTATCCCATCCCAGGATATTGCTAGTATGCAAAATTTGAGGAGTTGTTTTACGGAAAGTAGACCGTCAAATTTGTTTCTGAAGTTTGAATATCTTGTTAGGTTACATAGTATCAGATTTTGAGGCTATCCTATTATCACAAACCTTATCACGACTCTTATATCTTCCGAGAAAAATAATAATTAGAGATAATATTGACAAGTTAGAGTGACATTTTTCTTAAATGTGGAATTTGACATTTTAGAACTAATACAAATGGACACAGCAGACTGCTGCACACAAGAAATAGGTAACTTGATCGGGTATATAGGTTAAAGAAGAAAGAAAGGCAAAAGAGGCAAAAAGGAAAAACAAGCAGAAAAAGAAATCATGGGATAATAGATGTAGATAGTGGAAAAGAAGAGCAAATTAGTAATATGCATCATTATCAAACACAAAAAGCAAATAAGTACGTTGAAGCTTGTTGGAGCTTTAAGGGCAAGCACAACGTGGTGTTAGAAGTAATAAATTCCAAGAGAAATGTGCCTACTTTCTCATTCACTTTCTGATTCCCCTTCCGGTGGAATTTAACTCCTTTTCCGGTGAAATTTCTCCTTGGCATAGTATGGGGGAAAAGCTCCTTTTTATTTCAGGTGACAAGTCCTACGAGCTTATCAACATCAGTGAAGAGAATGAAAGATGGTTCTTATGGATTGAAAGGGACAACATATTTACAAGTAAAATTAAGATTGATGAGGACAACATCAGATGGGTATGTGAGCAAATGTACCAAGCTTCACGAGGTGTTGGGAATCTTTATAGAAGGTGGGGGAGAAAGATACAATATCAAAACTACAATGTTTATGGCAGATACATCAGAATTGAAAGTTGGATTGGAGACATGAAATCTGCAATAATAATACCAGAAAACGATTACAACAGGGGGTGGGGAGATATAGCTAGGAGAATATTACAATTTTTGGAGAAGGCCTCTAACTACAAGTTCAAAAAGTTTGCAGATGTACAAAAGAGATCCTTTCTAGTGGCTGCAAAGATTCCTCAATGGCCTACACAAGTTAACGAGCAAGAAGGTGTTGTTGCTGGCAATGAGAGCTCCCAATTCTTATCCAAGTGCCTGATTGGGTGTTTCAACGACCCTTTCAATCAAAGCCCCAAAGTTGAAGTCATCCAAAAATGTTTTATCACAAGGAGGAAAGTAACAGCCGGCCTCATGGTCACTCCGATGGCCCACAATCAGTTCATTTTCGAGTTGCCATCGAGATAGGAAGCAACCAGGGTAAAAACAGGGGATTGGTTCTGGAATGGTAGGCACTTATCTCTTGAGTGGTGGTCGCCGGAATCTGGGTCATCTCCGACCAACGGTGAAGTGGGACAGAAGTGGATAAAAGCCTTTGGAATTCCTCTGCATGGCTGGACATCAACAACTTTCCACTACATAGGAGATAAGTATGGTGGATTCACAGGCACCTATGAGGACACGGAAAACAGGGCACACATGTTCTGGGCCAGAATCTGTGTAAAAGACAAAGAGATGAGCTACCCAGGGGTCGTCGAGTTAAAAATAGACAATATGAGCTACAAAATTTCAGTTTTGGAGGACGTACTCACAAAAATTGCAAATTCCGACGAGGCTTCAGTCGTCGTCGAAGCAGAGAAGGCAGCAGTATCTGATAAGCCTTCCTCGAGTCAAGCGAGGGACCCATTGAACAACCTAGTGGTCTTTAACCGTATTAGTCCTAACAACTTTAATTCAAAAGTGGCTGAGATGGCAGCCTCAATCTCAGGGAATACGTACAAGTTGCCAGGTGTTAGACACACTAAAGCAAATGGCGGGGTCAAAGAGAGGGCTTCAACTTTGGGCCTTTTAGTGGACTGTGAATATTATAAAAAAGGCCCAAAAGGCAAGCATGCACCGAGGGGGAAATTAACAAAGAAAATCTGGAGAGCAACTGAGCCCAATCCCTTCATCTCTGTAAATTATTTTGACCCACTAATGGTAGAACTAGAAGCTTCTTTCTTAGAAGGGCCCAGTGTTAAACCTCCTTCAGTGACCCACTGCGACTCAGAGGCAGACGACGAAGGAGAAAAGGCAGTGCAAAAAATCTGCAGGAGAACGCCACAATCAACTGAAGCTTTAGGTAGCTCAGGTATCGAGCTCTCTTCTTGCGACACACTTGCTCTCCCATGGTATGAACCGGGCTCTTCAAGCATGCAAGTAATTGATACCCCAAATATTTACGAACATTCAAGATGGACAAAGGCTATGATGTTAAAGGCTTGCAAGGCTTTTGGGGTTAATGTAGAAGGGTTTGAACATGAGATTATGGGTATCATCCTCCGAATGGATCAAAAAAGGCAGATGCAACTACAGAATCAAAAGCCACCTGGCAGGGCAAAAAGGGTAAGAAGAAGCAAGAAATGGAACTGGAAAGACTGAAATGGGGCCTAAATTACGAGGGTAAGAGGAAAGGGGATAGGGACAGGTTTTACAAAGCTCTTTCTGGATGAAAGTATAAATATTAAGCTGGAACGTGGGGGGATTGAATGAAGCTGATAAAAGGACTACAACTTCATCACTGATTAAGAAGTGGAAGCCAGATATTGTTTGTTTACAAGAAACCAAAATTGAAGAATTCCCAGTATCCTGGATTAGAGAAATTTGGGGTAATCGTTGGGCAGAGTTAAAATCTGTAGGGAACAGTGGAGGAATTATCATCTTATGAGACAAAAGACAATGAGAAAACAGGGATACTCATCAAGGTTACTACACTCTATCATGCATGAACAATTCAGATGGTGTTTTACAGGGGTATATGGGCCACGCACAAATCCTGGAAGAGAGGAACTATGGCTAGAACTTGCAGCAATCAGATCTATCTGGAATGAGCAATGGGTTATAGGGGGTGATTTCAATGTTTGTAGGTATGAAAGTGAAAGATACAACTGTGTTAGAAGGTTCAAGGCCATGGTATCCTTCTCAGAAATCATTCAAGACTGGGGTATTATAGACTTGCCTCTACAAGGAGCTTACTATACCTGGTTCAGAGGTGAAGACTCATTGCAAGCTTCGAGAATAGACAAGTTCTTAATTTCTCCTGAATGGTGTGACAGTTTCAAAGCTATCAAGCAGTTAGCCCTCCATCACTCTGATCACATGCCCCTGCTCCTTGAGTGTGGTGGCTGGGAAGCCACCCCCTCTTATTTTCAAATTCGAAAATATGTGGCTACAAGTGGAGGGTTTCATTGACAAGGTGAAAAACTGGTGGCAAAGCTATTTGACAGGAGCAATCCAGATTTTATACTTGTGCAGTTTGTCTCAAGGCAGACATCTCTAACTGTAACAGATAAGAGTTTGGCAGACTGGAAAGACAAAAGAATAAACTACTGGAGGAGTTAGCAATGCTAGAGCAAGCAACAGAGAACAGGACCCAAACACAAGTTGAAAAGAAGAAACTAATGTAGCTAAAAGTGGAGTTACAACAAACAGCAAAAGTTGAGGAGGTCTCATGGAGACAAAAATCAAGATGTCTATGGCTAAAAGAAGGTGACAGGAACACTAAGTTCTTTCAGAATTGGCTAACTCCCACAAAAGGAGCTATTACATTGACAAATTGAAGATAGGGGAGGAAATCACTGAGGACCAAGAATCCATCAAGGTTGAAATCCTAAACTTTTATCAGGGGCTCTATTCAGAAAATGAGCAATGGAGACCTGGTGTCAACTTTGAAAACTTAGCTAGGATCTCGATGGAGGAAGAAGTGTGGTTGGAAAGAGCCTTTGAAGAAGAAAAGTGATGGCAGTCATCAATTCTTGTGCACCAGATAAAGCCCCAGGGCCTGATAGCTACACAATGGCTTTCTTCCAAAAAACTTGGGACTTTGTCAAGCCCGACATCATGGCAGCAATCAATCATTTCCACCATAACTGTCATATGGTAAAATCCAGCAATGCATCCTTTATTGCACTTGTCCCCAAGAAAAAAGGTGCAGTAGAGCTCAAAGACTTTAGACCAATAAGCCTTATTGGAAGTGTGTATAAGATAGTGGCTAAACTTTTAGCAGAAAGAATGAAGACAATGATGGGGAAGCTAATCGCAGGGAAATAAAATGCATTCCTAAAAGATAGGCAGATAATTGATGCAAAACTTATTGCAAATGAACTGCTGGATGAGAGACTTAAAAGTGGAGTTGTTGGAGTTCTATGTAAACTAGACATAGAGAAGGCATTTGATCAAGTCAATTGGTCCTATCTACTGTCAACACTAAGGGGAATGGGATTTGGTGAAAGATGGATAAGGTGGATCAAGTTCAATCTAACCACTGTCAAATATTTAGTCCTCATCAATAGATCTCCAGTTGGCTTTTTCTCCCCCCAGAAAGGGATTAGGCAGGGAGATCCTCTCTAACCTTTTCTCTTCATCATAGCAATGGAAGGCTTGAGCAAAATGCTTGATAAAGCAAGGCAATTAGAATGGATCGAAGGGTTCAAGATAAACAACTCAGGGAACCCAATCTCAATCTCCCATCTGCTATATGCAGATGACACACTAATCTTCTATGGGGCTGAAAAACTGCAGCTGCAGTACCTTTATCTAACCCTACTTATTTTTGAATCTATTTCAGGTCTGCACATAAACATGCTGAAAAGCATGATATATCCCGTCAATGTGGTACCTGACTTAGACGAACTGGCAGCCATAATGAGTTGTGACATTGGCTCATTTCCTACTACCTATCTTGGACTACCCTTGGGAGCCAAACATAAGTCAGTGGAGGTGTGGAATGATGTGATTGAGGAAGTGGAGAAAAGGTTAGCAACTTGGCAGATGCACTCAATAGGTGGAAGGGTGACTCTGATCAATAGTGTCGTAGACATTATACCAACTTGCATCATGTCCCTCTTCCCTATGCCAAGTAAAGTTCAAAAGCAGCTGTACAAATTGAGAAGATCCTTTTTATGGGAAGGTAACAGTGAAGGCCACAAATTCCATTGGGTGAAGTGGGCAACTGTAACTCAACCAAAGTCACTAGGTGGTCTGGGCATTAGAGATCTTTCAAAACACAACAAGAGTTTGCTAATGAAGTGGCATTGGAGATATGGGCAAGAAGGCACAAGCTTATGGAAGGAAATAGTGAAAGCCAAATATGGTCACCTGGATAATTGGAGTACCAGAACCTCAAGAGCTCCTCATAGGGTTGGGCCCTGGAAACACATTAACAACCTAAAGGAAGTCTTCCAACAAGAGGTGTCCTTCAAAGTTGGTAATGGAGCACATGTGAAATTTTGGAAGGACAAGTGGCTAGGGAACTTCACACTTCAAGAAACCTATCCATCTTTATTCCACCTAGCTACTGATCCTAACTTAACAGTTGCACAAAATAGATCCAACAAAACTTGGGAGGTCCTTTTCAGGAGAAACATACAAGACCGTGAGATAGAAGGAGTGCTTGATCTACTTGGAAGGTTAGCAAATTTTACAATGAGTATCTAGCACGCAAATAAGCTAAGATGGGGCACTTCTAAGGAAGGTGCATATATAGTGAAGGCAGGCTACAATAAACTGTGCACTGAATGAAGTTATTGACATATGGTCTTGGAAGCTAATCTGGAAAACCAAACTTCCTACAAAGGTCAGCTGTATGTTTTGCATGGACGACTCTTAAAAGGTGCTATTTTGACCCAAGACAATCTTTGTAGGAGGAGCTTCCAGATTGTGAATAGATGCCACATGTGCCAGTTAAACTCAGAATCAATCAACCACCTATTTTTGCATTGCACAATGGCTACTGATCTCTGGCACATGTTCTTCTCAATTTTTGGTATCAGCTGGACACTACCTCAGAACATTAAGGAAGCAGTTGAAAGCTGGAGCTTTTGGAAAGTCAGCAAGGCCATCAAAAATATCCGGAAAATGGTCCCAAGTTGCATATTTTGGTGTCTTTGGACAGAAAGGAATCGAAGAGGTTTTGATGGCATTTCAACTACTATTCACTTTTTGGAAGCTAGATGTCTGGTTTATCTTTTTAGTTAGAGTAATATCTCCCCTGTAAATAATGTTATTCCCTTTCTAGACTTTATTGGCTCAATGAGCCTAGCTTGATGGCTATTTTTTTGGTTAGCTCCCTATGATTAGAATAGAACATGATGTACTGGAGCTAACATCTCTCCTTTTGTACTATTTGCATCTTCTTGATGCCAGCAATACAACACCTTACTTCATAAAAAAAAAGGGCAAGCACAATGAGTTTTGATTAAGAAAGATGCAAATCAAGAGAATAATGAAAAAGTAATATATGTAATACATTAATAGTAACTATAAACACAGACAATAATTATTTGGACAGAAGAGTGGAAAAAATTATTGTTAGGTTCGGTGAACTAATTATTGTTTAGTGTTGTTTTCTCTAATGCATAGCCCATACGTGATGAGACATACACCTTAAACAACTTGGTTCTTGAAGTAAAATGCTGCCTAAGAACGCAAAGTGCTCATCCTATTATGCATCTAGCTTCAGGGTTAAGCGCTTGTTAAACGACCCTTTGACAACACTAACAATATTATTATTTTAATAACCTTCTTATTTTTATGGATAGCGTGGTAGTTATAACAGTATAATTGGAAGAAACGTGAGAGGATTTCATATAACTCTAGGAAGTTCATCTTCTAGCTATTAATTGTTCTTCATCCTTTATTATGAAGAAGAATTCATCAAGTGTGAGATTGTTCACCACAAATATGGAAAATGAGCTGGGTTTAGACTGTCGTGAGACTGATTAGTTTTACCTTACTGACTATAGTGTTGCAATAGTAATTCAACTTAGTACTAGCAGAATTGTTGATTCGCACAATTGGTCATAACTGATTGGTTAAAAAGCTAGTGGCACGAAGCTACCAGCGTGGATTATGACGGAACGCCTTTAACTTAGAATGCGGGCTAGAAGTAATGCATGCGCCTAGTATTCCCTCATTGACCCCTAGTAGGGGCCTCTGGCCCCAAAGGGCACATGATATTGGCAAAGTTATCACGAGAGAAGGATCACAATGACTGCTTTGAAGTACAATTTCCATCAAGAGACGAGTTGAATCCTTTATAGATGACTTAAATACACGAGGTGCATTGTAAATGGTAGAGTAGCCTTGTTGCCATGATCTACTAAGATTTAGCCTTGCCCACTCCAATTCGTCTACCCTATATTCCAATCAATTTTAACCATTTTCTAAAGGATGTTTATTCCTTATATTATGATAAATAGGCTAACTTTTGGAAGATCGAATAAGTCCAACAAATCATACAGAGCGTAGGCTCCCTTTAAAATTGACATCCACGCATGGCACACAACTAAATGCATGGATGCCAAGATTAAGGCAAGTTTTCTTTTGGGGGTGTCAAGTGGCTTATGACTTTTGACATGTCAAGGACAACGTCAATGCCAAGTGTCGAGTGTATGGCTAATGCCCAATAAAATGTCAAGTACTAGCCGCATGCAACGTCAATGTCACAACTAGAGGTTTTTCGGGTTGTCTAGTGCAAGGCTAATGCCTAGTGACAAGTCAGGTGGTGATGGTGGTTGGTAGTGGTGGTGGCCGTGATGTAGGAGGTAGTTAGTGGTAGTAGTGCTGGTGATAGTTGTGGTGATGGTGGTTGGTAGTGGTGATAATTATGATAGTGAAGATGTATGGTGTGATAGTGATCGACGATGGTGGTTGGTCATGGAGGTGACGATAGTTGGAAGTAATGATGGTGGTTGGCAGTGTGCACCATGCACCATGCAGTAGGCTGCTAGCTTCCTGACCTGTCTGCTATTATAGTCGTATTCTAATCGACACATTTTGGCTTATCTATTCCCAACTTTCAATAATCTAGTTTCACAATATCACACGCTTCTCATGTTCGTGCTTCTCCCAACTTTATATATTTTTTCACTAATTTTACTTATTTTACTTAATTTTAACCTATTTTTAAATTTATTTTAGTGCATTTTTTGTATTTCATTTTTATGTTACTTTTTTTGCACAAATGCATATATGTGCACTTTAACTATTTGATGTGTTGGAAAACTTGTCACATTTTTTTCTTTTTTTTTTGATTTGTTATTATTTTATATTATTGTATTATATAAATATTTGATTTTTCATAATTATTTATAAATATTGTTTATTGTAAAAATATTACTTACAACGCTTAAAATTCATTTGTGATTGCATTAGCTTAGTTGTACCTTAGATTATGCACTTTGGTGTTGTAAGCGACTAGTATCATTCTCTGGTCAAAATTTGTCTACTCATTTCATTCAGGGTTTTTCTTAAGACATATATAAGGGGAATAGATGTGTTGAAGGCACCTCAACGTACTTACTGCCAGGCAGGGGCATGCATTTATTGGGGAAAGTCTGCATGCAACATAGATACTTGGTGCCATTGCTTGTGGCGAGCTATTGGCTTTTGGCAGGGACAATGATACATATGTGCATGTGGTGCCAATTGGCGTTGTCCCCTGGGGCTAAGCTCATGACTTGCCAAATGCGGCCATTGTGGACTTTGTTTGTGTGCAGAAGCCAAGGTGCCTTCTTTGCTTCGGTGGGATCAGTAGGATAGCCTACTGGGGTGGATTAGGGTGGTGTGGGGTGAGAAACTAGTGTAACTCGTGTCTGGCGAGACTTGCTTTGACTTTGCAACATTGGCATTGGTGGCAACACATGGAATCTATATGCTGACCATTGTGGTTGGTGTTTGATGTGCATTGGTGAGGCATGTGTACGTATGACATTTGAGTGATGTTCTGCTTGTGTGGTTAGGTTGGATCTCTACTTGAGCATCGACGCTATAACCTACATGCCATCTCAATCATGTCCGATTTTTCTTGTGTTGTATACCTTATGCCCAGACATTTTCATGTACAATCAGTTTCCTTTCGGCCCTCGCATTCGATGTGCACGGTGATCCAAATACTGCAGTTTTGTCCCACATCTTCCTCGCTCCAATGTGGAATGGCATGGTCCATGACTAGTTGTTGAGACTCTTGGACTTGGTAAATGCAATGGGCATGGAGTCTTTATTTACTCCTATCTGCCCAAAAGATGCTCCGCACTTGGCCGTACCTTTGGGTTGGTTAGGCTCTTGTAATGCTGACTTCAATGAGGAATGCTACGTGATTGATCCTGCCAGTAGTCATATTCTATGTATAAAATTGATTAAACCTTGGTTATTGATTTTATTTTGAAATTTCCTTTCCATGCCTGAATATATTGTTTATTTGTTGTGAATTTTTGCATAGCTTATCTCAATATGCCAAGATTTGTGAAAGAACTAGAGTATTTACAAACATTTTGAAGCATGTTGAATACATGTTGTCATATATCGGGTTTGTAACATTGAGACATTAACACATTGGCATAGTATGTTGACTAGTTAAAGTATAAATAAGGACACTTCTTCATTATACCATACGTGAAAGGATTACCAATTAACTTATGGAGCCTAATATGAAGAGGATTGTTCACTTTTTCTTTTGAAAGTGTTAGAATTTCTTGGAATAAGTACCATAAATAAGTGAAGGAACTGATGTCAAGCAGCTATGACAGTATAATCAAACTGTAAATCAATTCAAACTACTAGGCACAAACATGGGTACTCTAGTAATTCAGACATAAGATGTGAAAACTACATCGAGCTACAATTTGGTTGCGTATGTTTTTGAAAGTATTATGCATCAGTAAAACTAGTAAATTGGTCGAAGCACGAGCTCCCATCTTTAATGTGACAAATAGGTCAGAGTTCAGATAGCCTTGCTGCTCATTACTTCCTTCTTGTCCCATTTTGTCTGATCTAGTTGTTATTTAAGAGAGTCAAACATATTCTTCTTTGATAGTGATCTTTCTAATCCCTTCTAAGCAAACATTCATAGTTAATAGCATTTTCAGATATTTTCTAGACCTATAATTTATTTGAAAAATTAATGTCCGATGTTGAACTGAATATTAGTCAAATCTACCTTTGTAAACATGAATTAGGTAGTCGGGGCTGTGGCAATCAGATATTGATTTTCCGTTTCTTCTCCCACACAATTCTTTCTTTTACTGCTTTTATTACCTTAAGGATGTAGCAAAACTTATCCGTCCTTGATTGCGTTTCTTTTTCCAGTCCTGCATTTGGATACAGTTATCCAGTTTTCTCACTGATTTCTTTTCTAATGGTTTGTAGTATTATTCTTCTGCATGGACCTCCAGGAACGGGGAAGACATCTTTATGCAAAGCATTGGCGCAGAAGCTTTCCATACGCTTTAGCTCTAGGTTTGTACACAAGTAATGCTCTATTGGATGTTCCAGCACTTGGGTACTTTGCTGACCTCCTTTTTTCCTTTGGATTCATACTCGCACAAATCAGATACCGACAGAGCCAATTGGTCGAAGTCAACGCACATTCATTGTTCAGTAAATGGTTTTCTGAAAGTGGCAAGCTGGTATGTTTCATAGTACACTTTGAGATAACTGTTCAGGTCTTGTATAATCAATGTTCTGCTTGACACCTATATACACTGGGTCAAGCTTGGCCTTGGAGATGAATTTGAAATCCATACATTTAAATCTACACAATTAAGAACTATTTTGTTTGTTGGAAAGGGAAATTGTGCTGAGGATTTGAGATCCTGCTTTATCCATTAATTAGACTAATAGAAAATTACCATAACTTGACTATCATAAGATATTCTCAGTTACATAATTCATGAAGAATTTCAAAGCTATTCAATGTCGTAGTCTGAGGGAGAAACTGCCGAACTGTAGAAGTTACAGCCTTCAAGTCTTCACAATGCTGAAACCAAGAGAGGTTTTTTTGTGTGTGATAATGGTGGTGTACGGGTAGCTTGCATGCACCTCGACGTTCCACCTGATACCTACTACCTCCACCAGCACAAGTGCGGGTAACCCTGCCCCTCAAGGCTTAGGCAAAGGGGAAGAAATCACCTAGTGTTTTTTAAACTCCACTAGGATTTGAACCTGGGATCCCATGGTTCTCCTCCCACTTCATTGACTACCAGCCCATACCCAAGAGAAGATATTCTTTGATGCAATTTGCTGGCATAAGGCAGAGAATGAGTCCATGGAGGACAATGAATTTGAAGAGCATGCAGCATGAGTTTGGAATAGTTGGTTAATGAGATTGGATATTTGTGGATTCTGTTTTGGTGCTTGAAAATGAATTTTGCTGAAACTTCAACTCCACGATTATGTTACAAGTTCATGCTCTGTAATGCTGGTCTAGTTAATTGCAATAATGGAGTCTACATGCGCACGTCGCAAGAGACTGACTCACAGTCAAGATCATTGATAGTTTTAGTAACACTCAAAGAGCCAAGTTGGCAGTCGAATTAGGGTTTTTTTAGTTCACATACTAGTTATGTGGGAATTATCATATAAGGATTGTCCTTACGGTGAATAATAATGAAGCGATTGTCATGGGGTGAATAATATTTTAGGGAATTTTGTGCCTTGAATCTATGAATAATAATGTAGGATTGTTATGTAAGGATTACTTTAAGGACATCTTTATCTTTAAATATTTTTATTCTCATATGACCAACTCTGTTTGGAATTGAGACATAATAGTTGTTGTTATTGCTAATATGTGTATTCTTATTCCACATTCTATCGACATAACTAATACATAGATTCTTGCATATCTGAGTGCGGGTTTCATTTAATAACACCAACCAAATGCTGGCATTACTTTAAGGGGATTTGTTTTTCTTATAAGGCCAACCAAATGACCACTTAATGGTTTAAAGTTTTCAGGTTAAGCTGTATCTATCAGTGTATTGTCTTGGTTTGTCATTCTTGTATTGCATGGGCTGCATTATTCGCAAGCAGTCAACTATGAAGATGAAGGTGTCTCTTAGTGCTAAGATTGTTCTCCGGAAAAGGAAAATGCTGTTACAGACTTCCACAATGTCATTGAATACAATATTTCTTATATTATTATGAGACAAGACTTGTTTATCTAATCTGTCAGCCGAAGTACTCAGAACAGAAACTAAAATTTTGTCAATGCTAAAGCAAAAGTATATAAGTGTTGAAAAGCCCTGATATATTCTGAAATGCAGTTCTACTTCCTAATCATGTTAGTCACTAGAACATGGGACCACCAAGAAGTTTGTTTGGTAATTTGGTGTCCTCCATTCTGTTTATCTCCACCTTCCTATCTCCAATGTTGCACTAGTTTGCCCATTTGATTCTTTGGTAGAGAGCTTTATTTTGACACCTTTGTGCTTCGTTTCAATAAGTGGCTTACATCCTTATTTCAACCTTAGGTTGCGAAGCTGTTCTCGAAAATCCAAGAAATGGTAGAGGAAGAAAACAATCTGGTATTTGTCCTGATTGGTGAGAATTACAATAAATGAACAATTCAGTTATACTGGTGAGTTATTTATTTATCATTTAGCATAATAACTCTTTGCCCATATTTTTCCAGATGAAGTTGAAAGCCTTGCTGCTGCTAGAAAAGCTGCTTTGTCTGGATCTGAACCTTCAGATTCTATCCGGGTACCATAGTCTTTATATTACTCACCAAAATTAAAACCTGTTAGGATTTCTTTTGTTAAAGAACTAATGTGTTTTCTTGATAAAACTGCATAATATCTATTTGTCCTTTGACACATGATATATCTTCTCAGGTGGTGAATGCTCTGTTGACCCAACTTGACAAGTTGAAGTCTGCACCAAATGTCATAATTCTCACCACATCCAACATCACTGCTGCTATTGGTATGCCTGCCACTAAATTCAGATGCCATATGAGGACAGTTCATTGGAGCCTCTTCATCCTAATGTTGATAGTTTAACAGTAAAATTATGGATATAATTCAGATATTTTAGATCTATGCATTGGCTAGAGAATCTTGTATTTCCATTATCTAGGGAGTAGGGTCCAACATTGATCATATGGCCATAATAATTATCCTTTTTCATACTCTCGAATGACATACATTACATTTTAGTAAGGATTTATGGGATTACTCTCTACTGGGAAAATTCTTTAGTCCGATGGGATAAAGCAGGAAATTGAATTACTAGTCCTGCTCCTACTCTCCAGTTTCCAGTCATACTTGGAGTTTTGATATGGGCCTTACTTCCTATCATTCTATAATTGATCTTTGCCGTCATCCCAGTATTCATCTATCCAGAAAATTGTAAAGTTTGGTGCCTTCTTGTCAAAGTATAGTACATAATATGTCTTCTGCAAACTCCTGTTTAGTTTCAGGACTAGGTAGTTGAACCCATCCAGCTGATTGAAAGAGAGAAATATTTGATCAATATAATGTAAATGTCTTGTTTTCCAAGTATTCTACTATAAGCAGCCGTGCCAGATAAAATATAAAATGCTATGTATTGCTTTGTTTTGACAGCAAAATTGCAAGCACAGTAACCCTGAGTTTCTTTTAATTGTATGAGATCATAATCGTGCAGTGGTCTAGTTTCTCGTTAGTATATTAATGAGCAGTTTCAGTTTCTCCTTTTTCATTAAGAGAAGCATATGTGCAGATCATCGTGCATGTATTTTTTCTTCCTAGTTTGAATCTTGTGCATGAGTGCCACTGTAATAGTAGTTAGGAAGCATTTAGGAATTTTCCTATCATCGTTTTCTGCTGCAGCTAAAATTTAAAGCTACTACAAACAGTTAGAATGAAAATTTTGAATTTTCATGAATAGTTACGGCTTATTAAATTGATGTTACCATTCAATTGGCTAGCATTTTCTTTTACTTCTCTTTTTCTTTAGTTAGCATTTTCCTTTTACTTCCCTTTTCCTCCCAGTGACAAGCTTTGAAATCCTGATCACACTTGCATATGTTTATTTAACCCACAAATTGTATGCTTCATGAGATTGCAGATATAGCTTTTGTGGATCGTGCTGACATTAAGGCATATGTGGGACCACCAACTCTTAAAGCACGTTATGAGATACTGAGATCATGCTTGCAAGAGCTATTGCGTACTGGTGTCTTGTCAAATTCCCAGGTGCTGGTTGTTCTTGGATCACTTTTGAGTTGTTTTGATCACTTGGATTATAGTGCACTAAATAATCTCTATGAAATGGCTGTAATATATGTAGGACGCTTACCATCTTCTTCCAAATTTTGCGGGTTTGAGGGAGAACCTGAGCATAGTTACAACCGAGTCTCAGATGTCATTACACCTTGGTAAACAACTCCTTGAAGCTGCAGAGGCATGTGAGGTAAAGATTTGCCCCTTGTATCCAGTCAAGTAAATTCAACAGCATCAATCACACAATGTTAATGCATGTATATCTTTTAGGGAATGAGTGGAAGATCACTTAGAAAGCTACCATTCTTGGCGCACGCAGCACTTTCTAGTCCTCACAATTGTGAGCCTGGCAAATTTTTGCATGTAATGATGGAAACAGCTAAAAGAGAACGGTCAGAGCTGTCTGAGTGAGTTTTTTCCCCATTCAAAGTCAATCCTGCTTCTGTTACTAACCCTGTCACCAAGCTCAACTACATAGTAAATCGATGACTAGCACTGTTAAAATGCCGAGAGAAATTATCATATGGTTACCCTGAGACCGACAGAAGCAAGCTCTTTATTATCTCTTTGGAGAGGAAGGATTTCTGGGCAATGTGAATTATGTAACAACGATATATTTGAAGGCCATTACATCAATGATAGGTATTCTTGTAATGTTGTAACATCAATTGCGCTGGAGATGCATATATGAAAGTTGAGATGAAATATGTATATCACATCTACATCTCCATCAGATATTGGTAGATCTGGTCACTTGGGTCGATTAGCTTCCTTTAAGAAGTCTTTAGACAATCTGATTATGTCAGGCACTATGAACTTTGGAAAGTTGACATATCCCTTGAATTTTGACATCACCAGATTGTGGCATATAAATGAGAAAGGCTTATTCGTTCTCAGCAAATAATCACAATTTATTTGTTTGACTGGCGCTAAATAGTTTAAACAAATGAATTTAAATCCTATCAACTGCGGTGTAAAGAATCAAAGATAATTAATTGTATGTTGATGTTTACTACACGTATGTGTTAGTAACATAGGAGAAGGATGAGTAACTTGGTGGAGTTGGCCAAATTGTTACCAAAAAAGCAAACCATTTTGGAATGGAAGTGGGATAAACTTTACTACTAATTAATATCTTAACAAAATGGGATTAAAGAAGTAAATAAAGTGATAAACCTATCCTTTTGTTATCTTGTAAACTTGAGATTTGTTTCCACGATTATGTTAATTGCTTCAGCTAGGAAATTAAAAGAAAATCATGACACCAACCTGATCGGTTTCTGTCTTAGTTCTCAATGGTAAGTCTAAATAATATTCCGAATCTAACAATGCACCTCCTCTTACTTAGTAGAGCTTAAAAGGTTGGATTAATTTGTTTGTCTTTCTTGTCCAGTGTTTTTCGTCCAAAGAGCTGTAAGGATCACTAAGCACAACTTAGGAGTGAAACTTGAAGTGAGATTTCTGAAATTATTTATGAGTTTAATTTTATGTAATGACAATGGGTTTCTTAGGGCCCTCCGTCTTCAGAACGGTTCGCCTGGCTACTATGAATGAATATTACGTCAATAGAGTAAGTTGTTCTTTAAGTTGTGGATCGGATTGAAAAACCAGACCTAGTCTCCTATGGAAATACCTAAAAAGTAAATACACGTTGCCGTTTGTAATAATGCGATAGAAAATTTGTTATAACATGTTAAATACCACAAGATAGTGTAAAATTTCTTTATGCTATTAAATGTATTCTTTTTCCTGGCAGAGCAACGATGATGGGACCAAAGAGTGTATCATTTTTCTTTGAAGTTTGATATATAGTGGCGCTTCCCTTAGACTTGTTGGCAACTGATTTAGCATTAAGTGGGGATGGGTGTGAATGTTGAAATTAAAATTGGAGTTTATATTGATCAGCTTTAAATTGGAGGAGTTTTGGATCGACCTTGTTTCTAAATAAAACAGAAGGCTTGAATCGTAAAAGGCTGTGAATATTGAGTTTGTATATATTCAGGGAGAACAAATAACTAATGGGAGTTTGTATTAAGGGAACGTAACACATTAATTGGTGAGAATAGAAATTGGTCACTAGTTTAAATGCCAATTACAATAATTATACGAATAACCAAGCAATGAAACTAGATATGCTACCGATATTAGTGTGGATGATTCTGCGCAAGAGTCAAAAAGTAGCAACGAATCTAAAGCACGCCAATAGAAAAGAGAGACAAATCACTTCAAACATTTTCCAGGAAGACACAAGCTGTAGACATTCAACCAAACGAAAAAAAGAAGAGCCAGAATTCAAAATGACGTCCAAGAAAGACCCTTTTGGGGCACATATATACGACTAATTATGCCCCTTTTTTCCCCATAAAAAACAACCCCAAGAAGAGACTCCCACTTTCCTTCAATTTCCTCCTTTCCTTTTACATTAAAGAAAGAAACAAAGTTAATTTGCATGCGGATAAACCTTATATATAGTACTATATTGTTTAATTTGTGTGAACTAACACTACAAGTAGGAGCGGCAAATGAGCGAGTCGGGTCAGATATGGTTCGGGTCGAAATATGTAATAAAAAATAGATAAATTATCCGACGCGATCCATATATAATACTGATAAAAAATGGGTTAATCCTTGACTTCTTGCATATGATCACTTTTGGGAGAATTCTTAGTCTCCCTAACTTGAGGAACCCCCTATTTGAGGCTTTACAAATGTAAAATTTAGGCTCATTGGTTACTCATTGGTTATCCATTTTCTAAAGGATAATATGGTTCTTATCCATATTTAACCCGTTTTTAAATAGTTCATTATCCAACCCATTTTTTAGTGAATAATATAAATGATTAACTATTTTCTTTTTACCATTTTACCACCTCTAACTACATGTATAACTTTTTTATACCGTCAACTTAAGTTGATATAGGACAATAGGTGATATTGCATAGCTAACCGACACGGTAACTTAAGTGTCATACTCGATTAAATTGCACCGAATTGTATAAATTTCGTACACTGTCTATAACTATACAACGTCCAAACAATGTGCTTGCTCTAATATTTTTGTCAAACCTTACTTATATATATACATATAGAGATATCCTACCTCACATCTCCCACTTTATCACAAGTTAATGTTATTTATGTTTCAGATCACTCTCGAAAGTTGCCAATATGGTTATCAACCCTACCTTCTGCTTTCAAGATGAGCCGCAGAGAAAGTACGCAGCCTACACGATGTCCATGGATTTCGAACCTTCCATTTTAAGTTTGAGAGATCCAAAAGGTTTGTCCAAGTTAACAGCATGATGGTCGATTCATTATCCAAAGGGGAATCAAGCACTACTGGTCCGATAATTAATTTTGTTCTTTAATTTGCTTTTGTAATTGTTCTATTACTATCTGAATGAGGGCGGGCACTAATTAATGCTGGTACTTGTGAGGCATAAAACCCTTGTTGTTTTAGTTTTTGTTTGCGGTATTCATCTGAATTTACCAATTGATAAACATTTTACTTTTGGATTAATTAAATTATATACAATGGTAGGGTAAATAATATTTACACAAAAGAAGAAGATATATTTACACTATCGATGTATTTTATTGGTTAACATGTCCTAGCAAGTTACTTATTTGATAGAATCTGAGATGTATTATCATAAACTCAGATTCATACATATGCAATTGAAGGATTGAGAAATTGAACAATGTCGTAGAGAGAGAAAGTAGAGAGAAGGAGGAGAAGAAAATGAATTTATGTATTAACCGACCTTGAATCTACAATATTAACTAATATAACCACTTTCGCGATGGTTAGTGGAGAGGGCAAGTGAAATGACAAAACTACCCCTCTTAATACACTACACTATACACTAGAATTGAAGCATCCAGTGCTATTGTCAGATCTCAATGCTTTAATAGTCACACCAAATTGATTTTTAACCATTGAAAAGAAGCTCTTCAATACAACTATTATTTCACCCTTTGATTGCAACAAACATATCCAAGTAAATCTACTGTAATCATCTACCACAGTAACAAAGTAGTGTTTCCTGTCATATGTAGGTATCTATGAGGTGCCCATATGTCTACATGAACAAGCTGGAAAATGCTAACAACATTATTACTACTAGATGGAAACTTTAGCCTGCTTTGCTTAGCCAAGGGGCATATATCACAATAGTGCTGCACTCTGCTGTCTACTGAGTTTCTCAACTGTTGAATATGTTGCATTGCATTTATTGAAGGATGTCCTTGTCTCATGTGCCATAGGATTGAGTCATTTGCACTATTGCTGACCATTGCTGCTGTAGGCATTGATCTCCTATGCAAAAGGTATAATCCACATGATTCCTTACCAATCCCCATCACCTTCCCATTCTAAAGACCATGCAACACACAGAGGTTAGGGAAGAACATTGCAATACAACTTAATTCCTTGGTCAATTTTGAAACTGACAATAAGTTGAACTGTCAGGAACATGTAAAACATCCTTCAGAACTTGATTGTCCAATATAGAGACATTTCCTGTATGGGATATTTTGCAATTATTCCCTGTTGGTACTTGCACTCCACTATCATTGTGTGCACTACGATCCTTAATATCATGCATAATATCCTTATGAAAGATAATATGATGTGAGGCACCCGAGTCTAATATCCATTCACAATTAAAAGCATTTGATAATAATGCATTTATATCTGCCATAAGTGAGTGACAGTCACCTGTGTCTTGTTTGTTTAGAAGGTCCAATAGCTGCTTGTATTGATCCTCTGTGAAGAAGTTCCATTGTGTGGACTGTGTGTTTGATGTATTTCCTTTCTTAGCAGCAACACCATTAACATAAGGCTTGACTCCTTGTATCTGTGCTTTCTTCTTACTCTTGAAATTCGGAGGATATCCTATGATCGTACTCCTTCAAGTGACCTTTATAGCCGCAAAATTCACAAATCAATCCTGGTTTCTTTGCCTTGAATCCCTGATTGAATGTCTGATTTTTTCCAGCCAGCATGGTCAAAACATCACTATTAGATTCCCCTGTTCCAAGAGTTCTTTGGCTCTCTTCTTGGATGACTAAGGCATATTCATGATTGACTGTCAATACAGGTGTTTTGAGTAACACCTGGCTCCTCACATGGCTATAGCTTTCATTTAGGCCAACTAAAAACTGTAAAAGTCTCAGATTTTTGAACTGCTCAATGGAAGGCTTTGTTTCTTCACAATCACATTCAGGTCCTGCGACTAACAAGTCCATTTCATCCAAAAGATCCTTTATTTTGGAGTAGTAAACATTGACTGAATTAGTGCCTTGAGTCAATGATCCTATCATCTTCCACAGTCGATAAGTTTGAGTTAGATTTGATTTATCAAATCGTTCCTTAAATTTTCTCCAAACCTTTGATGCATAAATGATACTAGGTTGCAATTCCACCGCCACTGTTTTTCCTATCCATGACAGTACTACAACATTACATCTCTCCCATTAATTCGCCAATTCTCTTTTGAATGAGCCTTTTACATAAGTTCCTTCTATGAACCCTAATTTATTTTTCACCAATAGTGCTGTTCACATTGCTCGACTCCACAAACCATAATTTTCTGGACCTGTGAGTTTTATGTCGATCAATGCCACACCAGGTGTGTCCGATTCTCTCAAGTACAAAGGATGATTATGATCAATTCGAGAAATTTCAATTTCTGGTTCTGCAATGGAAGCTTCAGCAATGGCTTCCTACTTGAACACTGAAAATTTTGGTCCTAAATCTAGATTGATTGCTCTGATACCATGATAGAATCTGAGATCTATCATCATAAACTCAGATTCATACACATGCAATTGAGGGGTTGAGAAATTGAACAATGTCATAGAGAGAGAAAGTAGAGAGAAGGAGGAGAAGAAAATGAATCTATGTATTAACCGACCTTGAATCTACAGTATTAACTAATATAACCACTTTCACGGTGGTTAGTGGAGAGGGCATGTGAAATGACAAAACTAACCCTCTTAATACGCTACACTATACACTAAAACTACCCCTCACTCAATATTATTTTATTTCTCAGATTACTAATTTCATTTACTATGAACAAGTAGATACAATTATATTTCAAATGATATTACATTATGTAGTACAAATGATACTTATTATGGAGTAAGGATAAATTGTATGCGGTGATGATATAAAGTTTTCCTGTGATTTGTTTAGTCTATGTAACAACAACTTCCATGACCTGACATGTATTTGTCATTTTTTACAAATTTCTGAATTTCTTTGTTTGCCCTTAGAAAGAATAACAATTAAATTGTACGCAGTTTTAAGGATATGTGGGTTGACTCAACACAAGTAATCAAGAATATTAGATAAACGAATTAAAGTTAAAACAAATAACCAAACCAGTTGTAACGTTAAGGTCGGGCTCCGGTTTAAGCTAAACAATAATTTTGTCCTCGACCAGACCCTCAATTTGAAGCCAAATGTATATGAAGAACTACAATAAAAATAAGAACTTTTCAATAGCTAGAAAGTAGAGAAATAAGTTTGTATTGCCTTGATATGCACGTTATAATGTGTCTATTGAATAAAAGGCTTCCCCTTTATATAGTAGGAGAGTTTCATCCCTAGTACAATTCTAAGAAAGGTAAATCCTCCTTTCTCGTCATTTACTGATTCCCTACCGACATCAGACGAGATCTGCACCGGGATATCCGGTGGGGTGCGGATATCACGGCCATCCGTTAGTTGTGTGCAACCGTTGCCATGCTTTTCGATGTCTCAGAGCTTGTTCTAGGTTCAGGGAACGTTGTCTTATCAGACCCAGTGGCGAGCACTCCATTCGGGCCTCAGTACAATAAGTTACCAGCTCCGATTTTGATCCCATATAGTCATATCCTTGCTTCACTTGACCCCCGGGAGATCAGGGAATGTGTTAGCCCGGTTTCACCCGTATACAGATAGTCCCCTCGTTTATCAGAGAGTAAGTTTATCGAAACGATAGATAACCCCGGTTCCTTTCTTCGTACATTACAACCGAGATGATAGATAAGCCGAAACGTCCCATCAATCTCGTCGCTCTAACTTTGGACACGTGTCGATCATCGGCTTGTCGCCTTCAAATGTGAAACATCGTGTATTGATTACATTTACCCCTATAAAAACTTTGACCTTTTATACATCTCTCACTTTCCAATCCTAGCTTTTACCTTCGAATTTTCTAGCAGTTCTCAACCTTTTCAAATCTTCATATCTTCATCTTTGATCTTTAAATCTTCATAATTGTTCTTAGGTTTCTACCTAGATCTTCATCCTACCTTTAAACCTTCATACTCTTTTCTTCATCTTCATCCTACCTTTAAACCTTCATACTTTTTTCTTCAACCTTCATACTTGATACTTTTCCTTCAATCTTCATACTTTCCAGATCACGATTGCTAAGACTTCCAAATCAGTTCCTCAACAGGCTGCCTCTTCATCTTCCCACCTGGCCACAGATGTCGAGGTGGCTGCTTCCGAGGGGGCCCCAAAGCCCCCATGAAAAGCTTTATACTTGGGGATGACTTCAAGGTCGAGAATGCCTCATCCAAACAAGACCGAGGTGAAGAAGCATGGAGATACATATGATCCATTATCAAAGATACCCTTCTCATAGTCCGAGAGGAAGATAAATGGGAAGGCAAGGACATGGTAGTCCCCAGCCCTAAGGACGATATTACTACCCATCTGGAGGGGTTTACACTTACCCCTTAATTCTTGGCCCGATGGACCCAGTAGTTCTGGCCTTTTGTAAGAGGTACGAGGTGTGCCTCTGGCAACTCCACCTGTCCCTTTGGAGGATCGTGATCCTCCTACGCCATTTTGTGAACAACACCGAATCTCCTTGGTTCTTCCTCGGCCACCTACTCCGTCTGTACAGTCACTGAATTTTCCGAGGGGCACTAATCAAGCTTGTTCACCGAGCAAACAAGGCCCCCATTTCGAGCATCAACGAGGATCGAGGCCGAGGATGGCAGGGGCATTATGTTTGGGTAAAAACTGAAGATCTGATCCCTTATGAGTTCCTGCCATTCCCCGAGAAGTGGAATGCATCTCGTAAGTGTAGTCTTCCCTTAAGTGTCAATTTTCCTTTATTTCTTCTCTCATCACCAGTACTTATGGTCGTGCAGCTGTTGCCCCGGTTACCAATGCGGTCCCCCGACTCAAGGAATAGATCAAAGGAATCTTTAAGTAGATGTCCTACTACGAGCACGTGTGGAGAAAACTTTCAAAGGGCGGATGGGAGGCCCGTTCTTATGGTAAGGCTCTCCCCTGAATAGTTATTACTACGCCCCACAGTTATGTAATCATGACTTTTTTCCACCGAACTTAGGCCGCTGGAAGGGGATGAAGATGCATCCTTATCCGTTGCTCCCTCCGTTACGGGACATCCCCAGGCTGCAGCGGGGGAGAATAAGAGGAAAAAAAGTCCTGGGGCTCCCTGGATCCCGAGGAACAGACAAAAAAGAGGGCGACTTTCCGAATTCATAAGCCCAAGAAAAATACTAAGTCCAGAGTACCGTACGCTGACTTTCTTCGGCTCAAGGATGAGCCTGAAGAAGACGGCATCTTTGTCTCCCATGGATCGACTCCTATCAGGGAGAAGGCGATGACCGAATGAAGGGGCCGTGAGGCCGATCCTCTTCCGATTCGAGAGGCTGAAGTGGAGGCAAATGATGTGATCGTATTCATGTAATGTTTTTAATGCCTTAACATAAAATCAAATGTAGTTATGGGACATTCATTTTTTAGTTGTCCGAACGGAGCCCGACCTCGATACAACTTTGTTCGCTCGAGGCTTTGAAAACTCGGTGTGACCGGAATTTTTTTCAAGTTGATTAAGTGATTTTAGATGATGCTTTTGCTGAGGTTAATATTTTAGCAGGTTTCGAGTTCTTATAAAGGCCTTACTTTATGATTACAAGCTTCGAACATCTCCGAGCTGTTTAGAGTGGTTGTAGCCTTTTGTATTTGGGCACCGCCTAATATGTTTGGTGCCTCCGTGATTTGGCATCCCGGGTTGTCTGAACTTTCTTCAAAGTAAAGTCCCCAGGTAGGAGTATCCCTTGGGTTTGATATTCCCCGAGTAGGGGTAGCCCGTGGGCTCTTAGAATCCAGAATTTAAGAGGCAAGAAAATGTGTAATAGCAATGCAGAACTTTTTTTTATTCCTCAGTGTGTAAAGTACATGATTGAAAGAGCATAAAAATTTATATCATGGCTAGAGTGGACTATGTGAGAACATTTCATATGACCGTTTGTCCCTTACAGTTAATCCTAACCACTAAGCCTTAACTTCTAGCATACAAGGTTTTTCTTTTTTCCTTGCTAAAAACCTTAATCTGAGGGTAATGGCCCCCAATATTTGAGGCCGATCTTGAGAGGACCCAGATACTGTTGACATGAAGAGAACGATCGTTGAATCTGGTTTGAGACCGGTCTTCGAATCTAAGTTAGCACGTTTTACTGTTGCCTCGTAAAGCCTTAGTCAAAAACCCCATTTTGGGACAAAACCGATTCAAGGGAAAAAGAGTGCAATGCTTGTGCTAAGACCTAATAGCCACATCCATCCTTGATCATTGCTTGCAAATGTTAGTCCTATTCATAACATGAATAAAGAGTAATTGATATCGTACCTTAGCCGTAGTACCGCTTTAAGTGTGTCACATTCCAGTTGTTCGGTAGTTTCACACTGTTTACTGCTTCGATTTTGTATGAGCCTTTGCTGGTAATTTCGACGACTCGATATGGTCCTTCCCAATTCGATCCCAGATTCCCCTCGTTCGGCTTCCGGGTGTGTAATGTTACTTTCCTCAACACGAAGCCCCTAATATTGAAATATTATAGGTTGGATCTTCGGTTGTAGTACCTTTCTATCCGCTGTTTCTGGGCGACCAACCGGACTAGGGCGGTCTCTTGCCTTTCATCCAATAATTCTAGTCTCGTGATCATGTCCTCGCCGTTTGACTCTTCTGTTGCATATTGGAACCTGGGGCTCGATTCCCCCACTTCTATTGGTATTAAATATTTGGCCACGTAGACCAACGAAAATAGAGTGGCCCCGGTACTAGACTTTGAGGTCGTACAATATGCCCACAGGACTTCGGGCAGGATTTCCTTCCATTTCCCTTTGGCATCGGTCAACCTCTTTTTTAGGTTTTGAATTATGTTATTGTTTATTGATTCCGCATGTCTGTTCCCACTAGGGTTGTAAGGTGTTGATAGTATCTTCTTAATCTTGTGATCTTCGAAAAATTTAATTACCTTGCTGCTGATGAGTTATTTCCAATTATTGAAAATGACCTCGGTCGGTATGCCAAATCGACATATTATGTGGTCCTACATGAAGTCAACGAATTCTTTCTCCCGGAACTTTTCGAATGCCTGAGCCTCGACCCATTTGGAAAAATAATTGATCATAAATAGTATGAATTTAGCTTTAGCGGGTGACCACGGTAGGGGACCTACGATGTCTATTCCTCACTTCATAAACGTCTATGAGGATAGGATTGAGTGGAGTAGCTCTCCCGTTAATGGATCATCGGTGCGTGTCTATGACAATCGTCGCATTTTCGCATGAATGTTTTGCATTTTTCTCCATTTCGGTCCAATAATAGCAGGACCTGATTAATTTCCGGACCGTAGATTCTTCCCCCGAATGCAAGTGTCTTCATGAACTTATCTCAAGGCGTATTCGGTATCTCCCGGGCCCAAGCATCTGGCTAACGGGCCGTTGAATGTTCTCCTAAACAATGTCCCTTCGACCAAGGTAAATCTAGCAGCCTTGGTACATAGGGGTCTAGATTCTTTGAGATCCGAGGGCAATTTCCTAGTATTCAAGTAGTGTATGTACTTGTTACTCCAATCCTAAGTTAAACTCGTTGAGTTTACTTCGGCGTGACCTTCTTTTATCATCGACTTCAAGAGTTGTACTACTATTCCCGAACTGAATTCATCATTATCAACTAATGACCCCAAGTCAACTAGAGCATCAGCCATGCTGTTCTGATCTTGGGGCACGTGCTGTAGGGTCCATTTTTTGAATTGATGCAACACTACTTGTAATTTGTCTAAATACCTTCGCGTTCATCCCTCTTTCGCTGCCATTATCCCATTGACTTGATTTACCACGAGGAGGGAATCATACTTAGCTTCGATCACCTCGTCCCTAAGGCTTTTAGCCAATTCGAGATCTTCCTCTTCCCAGACTAAGTCTCCACTTACCACCACCTCGAAAACCGCTAAGTAAAGGTACAACTGTTCATCCGCCTTCAGAGTATGGAGCAGGGGCGGATTTGAAAGGTACCATTTGAGTTCTTCCAAAGCTTGTTGGCATTTCGGGGTCCAGGAAAAGATATTCTTCTTCTTGAACAATGAGAAGAATCGATATATTTTGTCCGAGGACCTCGATATGAACCGACCCAGGGTGGCTATACGCTCGGTCTGCCTCTGAACGACCTTGAAATTGTGCACCACTGTGATGTCTTCTATGGATTTGATTTTGTCGGGAATTGATCTTGACCCTCGATTGGATACCATGAAGTAGAGGAATTTTTCGGATTCGACCCCGAATGCAGACTTTTCTAGGTTCACCATCATATTTTACTTCTTCAATATGTCGAAGGTTTCCTGCAAATGTTTCAATTGGTCCTCTACTCACAGGGACTTGACTAGCATGTCGTCAATATAAACTTCCATCAATTTTCCTATCTATTCATCGAACATACAGTTTACTGGGCGTTGATAGGTGGCACTGGCGTACTTTAATACGAATGGACTTATGTTATAACATTAGGTGCCAAATTTAGTGATAAAGGAAGTCTTTTCTTGATCGCCCGGGTCCATCTAAATTTTGTTGTACCCGGAATAGGCATCGATAAAACTATCTCATGCTCAGCCATCGTGTCGATCATCTGATCGATGTTAGGCAAAGGAAAAGAATCCTTAGGGCATGCTTTGTTAGGATCTTTATAATCCACATGCATTCTTAGATTATTTATATTATAGGTACTACCACTATGTTAGCTAACCAGTCGGGGTATTTAGCTTCCCGAATGGACCCTATTTTAAGGAGTTTCAATACCTCGTCCTTGATGAATGTATGCTTGACCTCGGATGGAGGTCTCCTTTTATGCTTAACCAGATGGAACTTCGGGTCCAAACTAAGTTTATGAGTGGTTACCTCCCTGTCATGTCAAGATGGGACCAAGCGAAAAAATCCATGTTAGCTATAAGAAATTCAATGAGTTTTTTCCTGAACTCGGGAGTTAACCCCGTGCCGAGGTATATCTTCCGGTTGGGTAAGTATTCGATCAATATGACTTTCTCCAGCTCCTCAACCATCGATTTGGTGGAATCAGAATCACCAGGAGCGATGAACGATTTAGGAACTCCATAATCATCCTCCTCGTCTACTCTTCGCTCTTCCAGTTCGGTCGGGATTGTTATTGGTGATTGCTATTTAATTTCTTCCTTCCTGGCCGGCTCTGTGTTCTTTGATGTCGAGACCACGGGCACCGAGGCCACCTTGTCGACTGCAAATATTTCCTTTGTGAATGGCTTCTCTGCATAGACCGTCTTTGTTCCTCGCGGCATAGGGAATTTCAGTGCCTGGTGTAAGGTTGAGGGTACCGCCCCCATGTTATGAACCCATGGCCTTCCGAATAGGGGGTTGTACCTCATGGCCCATTCGATCACGTAGAATTTTATATCTTGGATCGTCCCGCCGGTGTTTACTGGTAGGGTTATTTTTCCTTTAGTAGTTTCGCATACCATGTTAAATCCGTTCAACACTAAGACCCCCGGCACTATTTGGTCTTGTAACCCCAACTGCTCTACGACCCTCAATTTAATGATGTTGGCTAAGCTATCTAGATTAATCAACACACATTTAACTTGAGATTTATTGACAAGTACAGATATTACCAGTGCATCATCATGAGGTTGTACGATGCCCTCGATGTCCTCGTCGCTAAACGAATGGTTCCCTCCAGGACGTAATCTCGCGTGCGCTTTTCCCTCGTGATGGATACTTTAGTGCTCTTTATCATTGGCCCTTGGGGGATATCAACTTCTCCAATGATCATGTTGTTGATGTGATAGGGTTCTTCTTTATGTTTGATGGAGTCCATATTCCTGAAGTGGTTTTTGCTCGATCACTCAGAAATTCTCGGAGGTGCCCGTAATTAAACAACCGGGCAACTTCTTCTCTCAATTGTTGGCAGTCCTCGATCCTGTGGCCATGAGTGCCATGATACTTACACATCATGTAATGTTGAGGTTATACTCTAATAATCTTAGTGCTTCCCTCCCCCGATCGGCCCGTCGAAACAATTTTTTCTCATCAGACCTCGACTATTGGTCCCTCAATTGCTTCTTTTTTGTTCCTTGTGGGATTACGCCCGAACCCGTTTTCCCTTCGATCAGCATTGTATGCTTGATACCGAGCTCGGACCGGCCTTGATTTATGATTGAAAACTCTCTTAGACTTATCGTCGGTTTTGATGGGATAAACGGACCCAAAAGGGGCTCCGAGTTGGTCATCCTCGACTCTGATTTTTTACTAGTACCTGTTGTGGACGTCGGCCCAAGTTACAACTGGGTATTCTACCAAATTTTGTTTTAGTTGCTGCGAAGCCAAGGAGCTTCGGGGGGTTAAGTCCATGAGTGAATGCTTGAACGACCCAATCTCTCGTAGCCGGAGGCAAGTCCATCCGTTCCGTTTGAAACCTTGGCAAAAACTTCCTGAGCATCTCGTTGTCTCTTTGCTTAACCTTGAAAACGTCTGATTTTCTGGTCTTGACCTTGACGGCCCCGGCATGAGACTAAGTCTCCACTTACCGCCACGTTGGAAATATAGAGCAGGGGCAAACTCGAAAGGTACCATTTGAGTTTTTCCAAAGCTTGTTGGCATTCCGTGGTCCAGAAAAAATTATTCTTCTTCTTGAACAATGAGAAGAATCGTTGGCTTTTGTCCGAGGACCTCGATATGAACCGGCCCAAGGCGGCTATACGCTCGGTCAGCCTCTGAACGACCTTAAAATTGTGCACCACGATGATGCCTTCTGTGGCTTTGCTTTTGTCGGGATTGATCTTGATCCCTCGATTGGATACCATTAGCCCGAGGAATTTTCCGTATCCGACCCCGAATGCACACTTTTCTGGGTTCAGCTTCATATTGTACTTCTTCAATATGTCTAAGGTTTCATGCAAATGTTTCAAATGGTCCTCTGCGCTCGTAGGGACTTGACTAACATGTCGTCAATACAAAATTCCATTGATTTTCCTATCTATTCTTCGAACATACGATTTACTAAGTGTTGATAGGTGGCACCGGCATTCTTTAATCCGAATGGCATTATGTTATAACATTAGGTGCCAAATTTAGTGATAAAGGAAGTCTTTTCTTGATCGCCCGGGTCCATCTAAATTTTTTTGTACCCGGAATAGGCATCGAGAAAACTATCTCATTCCTAGCCGCCGTGTCGATCATCCGATCGATGTTAGGCAAAAGAAAAGAATCCTTAGGGCATGCCTTGTTCGGATCTTTATAATCCACATACATTCTTAGCTTATTTCCTTTTTAGGTACTACCACTATGTTAGCTAACCAGTAGGGGTATTTAACTTCCCGAATGTACCCTATTGTAAGGAGTTTAGATACCTCATCTTTGATGAATGTACGCTTGACCTCGGATTGCAGTCTCCTTTCTTGCGTAACCAGATGGATCTTCGGGTCCAAACTCAGCTTATGAGTGGTTACATCCAGCGGGATCCCTATCACGTCAAGATGGGACCAAGCGAAACAATCCATGTTAGCTATAAGAAATTCAATGAGTTTTTTTCTGAGCTCAGGAGTTAACCCTGTGCCCAGGTATACCTTCCGGTTGGGTAAGTTTTCGATCAATATGACTTGCTTCATATCCTCGACCATCTATTTTGTGGCATCAGAATCACCAGGAGCTATGAACAATCTAGGAACCCCATAATCATCCTCCTCGTCTACTCCTCGCTCTTCCAATTCGGTCAGGACTGTTATCGGTGATTGCTATTTAATTTATTCCTTCCTGGTCGGTTCTTTGTTCTTTGATGTCGAGACCACGGGCACCAAAGTCACCTTATTGACTACAAACATTTCCTTTATGATCGGATGCTCTCCGTAGACCGTATTTATTCCTCCCGGAGTACGGAACTTCAGTGTCTGGTGCAAGGTTGAGGGTACCGCCCTCATGTTATGAACCCATGGCCTTCCGAATAAGGCGTTGTACCTCATGTCCCATTCGATCACGTAGAATTTAATATCTTGGATCGTCCCGCCTGTGTTTACTGGTAGGGTTATTTTTCCTTTAGTAGTTTTGTATACCATGTTAAATCCGTTCAACACCCGGACCCCCGACACTATTTGGTCTTGTAACCCCAACTGCTCTACAACCCTCGATCTGATGATGTTGGCTATGGTATATAGATTAATCAACACATGTTTAACTCGATATTTATTAAAAACTACAGATATTACCAGTGCATCATCATGAGGTTGTACGATGCCCTCGGTGTCCTCATCGCTAAACGTAATAGTTCCCTCCAGGACGTAATCTCGGGTGCGCTTTTTGTTGATCACCAATTTTTTCCAAAATATTTTTAAAATTGCATATGTACCTTCAAAATCATGCATTCACAATGATTGGTATTTTTTCATAATTTTCCTATATTTTGTCTAATTTATCTAGCATTTTATTTCCAATAAATAATTACAAAATTGCGTCACAAATGATTTCAAAGGCATTTATTGATTTAATTCATTTTTATGGTCCTAATAAGATCAAATTATTTATAATTAGCCAAACTGACATCTTTTGGCTATAATTGAAATAACTTTGCAATTATAGCTGAAGCATGTAATTTTATACTATTTTTTTTTACCAGAAATCAACTTTCTATATTTTAAATATCAAATAACCATTTTTAAGTTATTTCCATGCATATGATTCATTTTTATAAATAGTAATTACCATATAAAACTATTTTAGTTAAACTATCTAGGTATTTAACAAATACCCCATGCCTATTTCAATTTTAGCCTAAATTGATTAATCACTCCCTATTAAACCAGCCCAAACCTGATTAAATAAAGCCCAAATACCCCAAGCCCAAATCCATTAATCCCCCGACCCAATATCTTGTTTAATCTTGACCATTGATCAATTTTTGATCAACGGACCAGATCCCCCTTTCCATAATTAACCTAATGGTCTACCCCCTCCCCAAACCCTCATTCTCTCATTTCTCCTCTCACACTCCGCCGTCATATCCTCTCTTCTTCTCTCAAACTCTCTCTGCCCTAACCCTAATTCCCTCTCACCGGTGCTCTCATGTCGTTGACTATGGGGTCATATCACCATCCTCCAGCCTTAATGGCTCTCCTGTGCCGGGATTCCCGCCTTATTTGAGGTCCTCAAGGGACCAGTGGCCATTCCACTCACCCGTGGGCATGTGCTCACCATTCTCAGGCCACCATGGCTCGATCGAGTAAGATCTTTCCTTTTTCCAGCTAAACCTATGGGTTTCTAAGCCGGTCTCTCTATTTATGGGTTATTTTCTAGAAAACCCTAACCTCTTCTACTGTACCTCTTAGATCTATAACAAATCTGGGGTCTTTCTGAGCTATTTTCGTTTGTTTCATGAAAACCTTTCGATTTCTCAAAGCGTCGCTTTATATTTCCATTAGGGATCTGGAACTTTTCTTCAAAATATATTTCTGGTCTTTTAATGTTGTTCTCTGATGTTTAAAGCGACCTTTTGTTAAAATTGCTTTTTAGTCATAACTTGTTATCATAAAACCTTAGTTTTAACACTTGTTATAATTCTGAGTCCGTCTTTGGTAATATGTTCGTGTGCTTGTTTCTCATGAACACTCTAAGTTTCTGTGATTTTACCCTATTGTGTTCAGTAGGTTTCTGATTCTTGCTTCTTCCGCTTATATTATGTTTATTCTGTTAATTCCTCTAATCAGTTCTATCTTCTGTACTGTTCCTATTAGAATCCCTAATTTTCTATGATTAACACCATTTACTGATTTCCTCTGATGATATCTTTTACTGATTTCCGACCTCTAAGTTATTTTCTCGCCTTATTTTATGGTTGACTATACTGTTAATTGATTCTTATGATATTTCCTTAATTAGAAACTTATGTACCTAGTCCTAATTACCTGTTCTGTACTTGCACTGTTTCAACTTTTTCCTTATCTGTTATGCTCCAATTACACATTGATTTCTTTCCTTATTTGTTACCTGTTCTTACCGTTTGAAGTTGACTCCCTTAATCAAGGGAGTACTTGCACTGATTTTACTCTAATTGGTTCTGAGTTTCATAATTTACGGCCTAATTGTGATTCTTACCTTATTCTAACTAGTTTCAAACTACTATATATACACACTCTCACTCAAAGAGAATCCACTCAACACACACAAACACACTAGTTCAAACAATATCTCTAACACTCGCTTTCTGCTATCTTTATGTGTCACTTACTATTATTCTAAGTTAGCCGACTACAAGCCAAGGCTAACTATTGTGCTCTCTTGCCCCTTCACTTTTGTGGTTATTGTCTCTTTACTGCTATGTTCTGATTTTCAATTCAAGTCCCAAAACCAATATGTTTCTTTTACTGCTTCACTTTATCATGTTCCTTATCTGTTTCTATCTATTGTTTTGCTGTTCAACATGTAATTTACTTCCTTGAATCATTGCTTCATCTAGTATGCTAGTTATGTCTTACCTCTTTAGGGTTAACATGTTCTTATAAACCTGTAATCTGTCTCAATGTAACTCTACTCTGTTTTGATTCTTGTGTACTGGTTGCCTAGTTTTGGTATGCACCTATTGATTTGTTACCCTAAGTTGTCTTGATGCTATGCTCAATCATGTTTAGTATGAAATCCTATACTATACTATCTCCCAACCCCATAAATCCCCTAGAGCATTTCTGATTCTGTGACTTTTTTTTAATTAGCACTCCTGAATCTATCTTACTATTTGCACTAATTGCTGAGGACCCCTGTCTGTTATGTGTTCACCATACCTGCTCTACTTATCCCCAATCCCCAGTTATCCCTGTGTGAAGGTTTGTTCTCTAAGTATTGTTGAACTTGTTTTACTGACCTGCTGTTTATTTAAATTACACAACTGTTTTCAAAAGCTGTTTTACTAAACAATTCTCCTATTTTATAAAACTACTTCAACTGGGTCTCTTTTTCAAATACTGCTTTCCTGTTAAACCTTTTCAAAACTATGTCTAAGCACTCTCACTCTACTCTTAGGTCCTTAGTTTTGCCCCTCCAGTGTATGACTGCCTTGGGATTCCTGTGAGATCACTCTGAACTCTGATGCACAGGGGCTGGCACTTCCACACTGCACTTACTCAATTATGGTTGTGAAATCTGGGTGTGAGCACTGCCCGGGATCCCTTGAGGTCCTTAGGGAACTCTGACACACCCGGATATGAGAAAGGCTATGAAACATTTGGGCATTTGAGGTTNATCTATTTATGTAATTCATTCACATTGATTTGTAATAATTGTTGTAAACGAATATTGGGGACTGATAATGAAAAATGGAGGGTAGCCATGTCTGTTTTCGATATCAATGGGGGTAGAAACCATGCCTTAGGCTTACATTTCTATGTGCGCATTAGCATCCATGTTTAGGACCAATACATTCTAAGCATGTCATGCATTACATATCATGTTCTTAGGTTTACTATTTCAACATCTCATTTGATATTATTCTCATCACTTAGAAATCTTGCTTCTAGGCTAAGTAACAACATTAACATGAGAACTGTTTCTACTGCATATTCTGAAATCATGCTGTAACTTTCTATGCATCTAGAAATCATGCTGTAACTTTCTATGCATCTAGAAATCATGCTTTTTTAGGAATTTTGCATATAAATCATTCTGTATCTTATAATGTTCATACTAGATACCCTGTTTTAGGATCTCACGAAGTCACACCTAGCTAAACTACTGATGCATGAAAAAGGACATAAGATAGTCTCACATATGATTATCATGTGTTAGTAAAACTGGTAATAACCCCTGTGTCTTTGAAACACTTAGAACAACATGCTTTAGGTAAAACAACTTCTAAACTGTTTTAATAATTCTGGTAACTATTGTGCATTCCCCCATGCCTAAGCAAGCCTTAGGTAACCAAACTTTATAAAACTGGAAAACTGTTGCTTTTGTGTTTACTGCTTAGTGGTTAACATGCTTAAAATCAGTAGGCAAACTGATTAGGGCCCCTGCTTTCTGGGTTTATAAAATTGAAACTGCATATCTTCTGTGTTTTGATATTCACTTAGACATCATGTTTTAGGATCCTGTTTAATAACACTGCCCTTGTTTATGTTTTGAGTCGTGCTGATTACATGCATTATATGTGGAGGTAAATCTGAGCCTCTTAATTGCTTTTTCCTGCCTTTATCTGCTAAAGTCCTATTTGTTCTTCTCTGTCGCCTAGTATTTTCTCTTTTTAAACACTAGGGGTCTCTCTAGAACTGCCTATAGGTATAGATCCTAATATTCTCCAGGATCATTAAGAAGGGACGTGTAACAACACGGATAGAGGTCGTTAAATAAACTCTCTTAATAACCACTAAGCGGTGGGAAAGGGTAGACATGGATATGATGACCTGTGCGCTAATGCAACGTGTAGCCCCTCATTGAGGAGTGATTACCGGGCATTGCATGGATATGATCCTATAGGATAAACAACCTAGGACCCCCTATCTTTAGCACATATGTGTGCTTAGACTGCGAATCTTCTCAAAAACCTTTATTTGTTTACCTATGTGCTTTTATTGCTTATGTGCTACCTGTTTTAAAATTCACAAAGTTTGTTTGGCCGGGAACCACAGTTGTGGACTTCGAGGGGTGCCTAACACCTTCCCCTTGAAGTAATTTCAAGCAATTACCCTATCTCTGGTTATCCAATCTGTGTTTGTAAATGACCCTTAGTAGGTGCCCTAACGCACCTTAATTCGTTAGGTGGAGACTCTTCAATTCCTTACCCCTTTCCCAAAAGGAAACGAGTTGTCCCAATACTGTCGAATACCCTGACCGATCCAAAAGGAGATGGAGCAGAGAGGGGGGCGCGACAACATGGCGACTCTGCTGGGGATATATCTAGGCTTTTACCATTTCAAACTGCTTTGTGAACTTTTCTTTACTTTGTTAATACTTGCGACCTTTACCTTTCCCCCTTTATGTGAAATTAATTGTTTGTCTCTTTCAAGTACTTGTTCTTTTCAAAATCAAAACTGACATGTTTCTTTTTGTTTTCCTTTGTAACTGCTTTTCAATCATAACTGTTGTATTTACCGCTTTCATAACGTGCAAATACATGACAACATGCTTTTATTGCTCATTTATTGTTGCATAATCATGCTCAATATCATATTCCACTCGTGCCTATACAAATCCTATAGAAACTCTTGATGAGTGGTTGCGATCTTCCATTTTATATCACCCCTAAATTCGGAAAGGCTTAATTGCGGTAAAATTAGTCGATCAACGGTGCAGTCGCCAGTTCCGTTCCTTTCCCCCTCAAGTTATCTGCTTGAGGGTACCGGTCTAAAACCCCATAGAAACCTTAATCTGTTATATTGTACGTGCATCATGGTCAAACCTAGCTGGGTTAATGTTTCATCCGCACAATAACCCTTTAAGACAGCCTTATCTAAGAGTCCACCGGTTTTTTCATTATCCCAACGGACGCAATCACATTTTGTGCATTTATTTGGAGAACTAAATGCCTGTATGCTAATCATAAGTGTATAAATAGTCGAGTCTGGCGGGGGTAAGGGTCTAACCTTATCTATTTTGCAGAAAATGAGGCACGAAGTCCCCAGGTTCGACATGGTCCAAAGATACCACCATTATTGCTGGACTGGAGGGAAGGGGCATGCACGACCTGGGGAACCTAATTGACAGAGTCAAGAAGATCGAGCCTGGGGAAGGTCCTTCTGGGACCAAGTAGTCTAGGTTTCCTTTTCATTGCTTTTTTTCAAATGTAATAAGGCCAAGTGCCATTAGTGACTTTATTTCCTGCTTATTTTTTTAAGTGTCGTTTTGAATTCGTCTATTTTACATTAATGAAATGAGTCATTTTGGCATCTAAGTTCTCCAAATCAACTTGTCTCTAGGCCTACCTCGGGCACAACGAGGCTCCCAAGTTAGGACACGATTTTATTCCTGCACTATGTGTTTAAATACTGCAATATTTTCTCATGATCCTCACTGACTTGGCTACCTTTTATTTTTGTTTTTGTTTCTTTCTTTTGATTATTTCCCCTCCCTAAAGGTTGGTTCGTGAATTCTGGCATCATCATCATATCACACAAGATCTAGGGGCCCTCCTCCTCCTCCTCCTCCTAGTCCACCTAAAGGCAAAGGCAAAATGGAATATTTGAGCAACATTAGACAAGAAAACACAATGCCAGTGGAACGAACAGAAGCCACTGAAAATCAAGGCACTCAAGTTCAGAATGAGGCTATGACATAACTCGAGCAAAGGTTGTTGAAACTCCAAGGGGAGCTTGATCATGTCCGGAACTTGGAAAATTTATCCTTCTCACTCAGTGTCCCAGATATCACTCAAAATCCCATACCTCCTCAGAACACCCCAAACAAACAGAACCCTCCCACAATTCACCATCATACAACTCCACCGAAAAATCAAATTATCCCACCACAGCACCAGCACAACACTTTCCACGCTCCAAGAAATACCCCGCTAATTATCCCTGAACCACAGAACTTCACAAGTGACCACCACTATGCTCAAACACCAGGTCATCAGAACAACCCCATATACGTGGAGACTCTACCTCATTCCACCCAACATGTTTCTTACCCACCTGAATCTAGTGAGAAGGATATGCTCATTAAGAATTTGGCCGAAGAACTCAAGAAGCTGACTAGTCGACTTCAAGGTGTTGAAGGGAGTAAGGGAGTCGAAGGGTTGAAATACGAAGATCTCTGCATACAACCTGATGTTGAACTACCGGAGGGTTACAAACCTCCTAAGTTCGAAATGTTCGATGGTACAGGTGATCCTAGGGTCCATCTGAGGACCTATTGTGATAAATTGGTTGGAGTAGGAAGAGACAAGAAGATTCCCATAAAATTTTTCATGAGGAGCCTCACAGGAGATGCTTTATCTTGGTACATAAGCCAAAACCCTAAGAAGTGTTCCGACTGGGTAAGTATGGCATCCGACTTCATGGACCGGTTCAGGTTCAATACGGAGAATGCACCAGACGTGTTCTACATCCAGAACCTTAAAAAGAAGCCCACCAAAACTTTTCGCGAGTATGACACTCGCTGGAGATTTGAAGCAGCCAAGGTCAGGCCTGCCCTAGATGAAGAACAAATGAACAAATTCTTCGTCCGGGCATGGGACCCACAGTATTATGAGAGGCTAATGGTGATTGAGAACCATAAATTCTATGACATCATCAAGCTGGGTGAGAGAATTGAAGAAGGTATCAAGAGTGGAATGGTCACTAACTTTGAGGCACTACATGCCACCAACAAAGCCTTGCAGTCTGGTGGTATATCCAAGAAGAAAGATGCAGGAACGGTAATGGTTGCACAGGGACCCAAATCCCCGTTGGTAACCGAACTTCCCCAGTCACCTATCAAGCACCCTCACCCACCTATCAGTTAGCACCTCCACCAACATATCAACCATCTCCACCGCATACATATCAACCTACTTCCCCTAGATATTCACAACCAGCTCCTGTTTATCATACCTACAACTCTCAACCATCTCACTTCCAATCACCCCCTGCTCGCCAAAATTTCCCGAGACCTCAACCCAAATTTGATCGCAGACCTCCTAAACAATACACCGCCATTGCTGAACCCATCGACCAGCTGTATGAAAGATTAAAAGCTTCCGGTTATGTCACTCCTATCCTTGATATAACCCCTGAAAATCCATCCCAATGGGTCAATCCAAATAAGACCTGTGCATACCATTCCGGCATGAAGGGGCATACAATTGATGAATGTCGCTCATTGAAAGATAAGATCCAGTCTATGATTGATAACAAGGTCATCCATGCAAAGTAGGCTGCTCCCAATGTTTGCAACAATCCGCTTCCAGACCATAGGGGTATCAACATGATAGAGATAGAAGAAGATTGGGACCTAGAGAGGTCGATCGGGTTAATCATAGAAGGTGATGACCCAAAGAAGCCAACAGTCACTCTTAATCCCATCATAGTCAAGATTCAGCCATCCGGAGATGTTGAGGTAACTGCGTCAATCCCATTCAAGTTTGAAACGGAACCACATGCAAAGACACATTTGCCGTTCGAGGTTGAAGTTATGCCGCCTGCTAAGGCACCCATTCCATTTGAAGTGAAAGTAGCTGCACCAATCACAGTGACAGTGTCAACCACGCCACCTTTCAACGACAAGGCTGTACCTTAGGATTACATGGATGAAGCAAGAAGGAAAAGTAAAGTCAAGATAGAAGAAGTTAGTGCTTCACAGGGGATGACAAGGACGGACAAGGTCTATACACCCGAACACTTGGCAGAGTCTAGCAAGAATGCTTCCAACAGGCCACCCGTCATTGAGACATGCCCAAATGATCTTTGGAGAAAGGTGCAGGCCAGGGAATACCCAGTCATCGATCAGCTAAACAAAACTCCAGCCCAAATATCCATTCTGTCATTGTTGTAGAATTCAGAGACACACAGGAATGCTTTGATGAAAGTGCTGAATGAAGCATATGTGCCAAATAACATAACTAGTGGAGAAATGGCCAATATGGTAGGTCAAGTACTGGAGAGTCACAAGATCACTTTCCACGAGGACGAGCTACCGCCTGAAGGGCTAAGTCATAACAAAGCACTGCACATCACTATGCAATGTGAGGACTACTTCATCACCATGATTCTGATCGACGGGGGATCCAACCTCAACATCTGTCTGTTGAAAACACTCAAGAAATTAGGCAAGGGGTTGTACGAGTTCAAAGAAGGATCTATGAATGTAAGGCTTTCGACGGTTCTCAGAGGTCCACCATTGGGGAAATCAGTCTTTGCCTGCAGATGGGACCTACATGGTTCGAGTTTGAATTTCAGGTGATAGACATATCGGCATCCTACAACCTGTTGTTAGGACATCCGTGGATATATGCCGCTGGGGCTTTGGCATCAATATTGCATCATTCCATAAAATTTGAATGGAACCACCAGGAAGTGATCATCCATGGAGACGGAAGCAATCCTATCTATAGTCGCCATACCATCCCGGTGATTGAAGGTAGAAGAAGGCTGGGTGGAGAAACCTACCACCACATTGAACGGACCAATGCAGTAGACAAAGACAAATGGTGGGACAGTAAGATCGAGAGCATATTGAACTGGAGTGGATACAAGCCTGGCAGAGGACTCGGTAAGAATCTTCAGGGGATTTCCAAACCAATACAACTGAAGCACCATGGCACCACTTTTGGGCTGGGATACAAATACACATGGCAAGAGTACGAGAACTAGTCGCCACCATGACGCGGACCTTACTATCCCTTGGAAAATCCGATACCGCATCTGGAGCAGACCTTCCAGCAGGCCGACATAATAAGGGGTTCAGAGGAAGAAGAAGCATTGGCGGCCTTGAAAAATCTATTCCTGGAAGATGGTGACATGGACTGCTGTGTTATTGTTGAGGAGGAGGAAGGCCCTACCGTCCAAGCTATGAGTAACGGATCATTCCTCAAGAATTGGACTGTCAGACCATCCAGGGCTCGACGAGTCCCCGGGTAGCAAGGCTGAACAAGCATTGTTTATTTCATTTTTTGCTAATGATTTCCTTTTCGCATTTTCCATTTTTGAATTTTCCAATAAAATCTTCAATGTTCCAAAACATTTGAAAATCACTTTTACGTTTCAACGAATCTGTATTTATTTATTATCGTTTCTCTCATTATTTTATCTATACAACATCACTATTTCCTGTCTTGATGAACCAATGACTGTGACATGCAATGAGACAACGCAACAAAATGACAGTGATTCAGATGAAGAGGATGTCATACCTGATGAAATTATTAGAGAATTTGAGGATTTTGAAAACAAGCCTAAGTCCAATCTGGACGAAACCGAGATAATCAACCTAGGAGATTTAGAAACTATCAAAGAAGCCTGCATCAACATCCATTTTTCGCCATAAGAGAAAGTGGAATACACACAAGTCTTGAAAGAGTATGAATACATATTTGCATGGTCGTACGATGACATGACTGGTCTAAGTACATCCATTGTGGCTCAAAAGTTGCCGACCAATCCAATGTGCCCGCCGGTAAAGCAAAAGCTCAGAAAGTTCAAGCCTGATATGAGTATGAGAATCAAAGAGGAAGTTAGCAAGCAAATCAATGCCAAGGTTCTCAGGGTAGTTGAATATCCGACATGGTTAGCCAACATCGTGCCAGTGCCCAAGAAAGATGGAAAGGTCAGGGTTTGTGTCAACTATCGGGATCTCAACCGGGCCAGTTCGTAGGATGATTTCCCTCTCCAGAACATACACATCCTGATTGATAATCGCACCAAGCATGAGCTTTAGTCGTTCGTGGATTGCTTTGCTGTTTACCATCAGATTTGGATGGACGAGGAAGACGTTGAGAAAACGGCTTTCATTACGCCGTGGGGAGTCTACTGTTATAAGATGATGTCATTCGGCCTAAAGAATGTTGGAGCCACATATATGAGAGCTATGACCACTCTCTTCCATGACATGATACACAAAGAAATCGAGGTGTATGTGGATGACATCATCATCAAGTCCAAAAGAGCCACCGACCATACAGCAGATTTGAGAAAGTTCTTCGACAGGCTGCGAAAGTACAACTTGAAATTAAACCCCGCGAAGTGTGCATTCGTGGTTCCTGCTGGGAAATTTCTTGGGTTCATCGTCATCCGCCGAGGGATAGAATTGGACCCATCAAAGGTAAAATCCATCCAAGAGTTACCACCACCAAATAACAAGAAAGATGTGATGAGTTTCCTGGGACGCTTTAACTACATCAGCCGATTCATAGCCCAGTCTATGGTTATATGCCAACCAATCTTCAATATGATAAAGAAAGAAACTGCGACCAAATGGACCGAGGATTGTCAAAAATCTTTCGACAGAATGAAGGAATACTTGTCAACGCCACCAGTTTTGGTCCCGCCATAGCCAGGTAGACCCTTGCTACTCTACCTTGCGGTATTATATAGATGAAGCAGACACCCCACAAGCAGAGAACCCTATTAAAAGGGAAAAAGTTAAGCGACAAAGAAAGCAGAGACTCGAGTAAGGAAAAAAGCAAGAACAAGAGCTTCACTTACCGTGGGTCTTTACATGCCAACCATACCTCCCGACGGGTACTTCCAAGATCTCTCTTCTAAAGGAGCAACGAACAACAATTTTTCTACCCAATCACGGATACCAGAGACATTCTCAACAATATCCATGATTGCTGAAAGAAGAAGAAACAGATACGGTGTAATAAAACATCTTAAGTCAGAACGAGGAAAAGTAAATAGATGTGATCTAAAGCATACTCACCTGCGCGATTCCACTTTTCAGGGAAGGGAAGATTTTCTTCACCCACTAAACCAACAGTGGGTACAACAACATACCGGAGGTGCCAACCCCTATCCTTATCATCTCCAGGGGTTACCAACACTCTTTTGCTTCTAGTAGTCAGAGTAAAAACCCCTTCACGAAATAAGGTAGGAGAGTAGAGATGAATAAGATGGTTGAATATAAAAGGAACCGAGGCTAAAGAAGCTAAACTCCTAAGAGATGCGACAACTCGCCACAGAAGCAGACCAACTTGTCCTAAACAGATATTGAAAAAATGGTAGAATTCAATTATGACTGGGTCAATGGGGGGTCTAAACCCTAGAGTGAAAGGGTACGTATAAACAAAAGAATATCCCGTCTTGTAAGATGTTATTCTTTGATTACTATTCGGAATGTAGACAGGGAAATCAGGCCTCCAAAAACACTCCCTACGAACAAGGGAAATCTGACCCACAGTTATAAGGGTTGGATACCTTTCGACACTCTCAAGGGAAGAAGATTGGTCTACAAAAACTTGATTATCTCTAGCAAAGACAAAATCAGCAGGGACAATTTCATGAACTCCAGGTTCACGAAAGCGTTCACCTCTACCTCTAGACAAAGACCAAGAAACCCTAAACCTCAGAGAAACTAGAGATCTAGTGGAAGGAGAGGGAACTATTTGAGAAGAAGAGGAGCCCCTCGAAGGAGTGGATCCTAGACTTCTAACTCTACCACCCCTCCGACTCCTAGTCGGAGCAGAAGATGGCGTTAAATTTTCAATATCTATTACTCCCTGAGGTTGGTTTGAAGAAGACATGTTTACAGAGGCAAGAAGAAAGTTCTTTACAAAAGNGGAAAAAAAGAAGAAAAAATAATGATGAAAATTCATATTTGAAGATGTCACTTCGGAACTGACACAACCGCAAAAAGCCCTAAAAGGTGCCGAGTAAATGCAGAACCAATCCGGAAAGGACACGTGGTATGAGCATTAAATGGAAGTGAGAAACGACGCCTATGGTGCAGAGAAGGATACAATGTTTCGAGGAAAAGCGGTGACAAAATACCGCAATAAATGAATATCCACTTACCAAATATTAATCGATAAATATATGGTAAGTGGGGGGACTATCTGTATTGGTAAAAAAGAGTTTCACACGTAAGCCGAATTTTGACAACTCAGCCAGTTACGTGGACACAGGAGAACACAACAACTGGATGTGATTCTTTGAAGAGGTATGGAACAAAGAGGCACGATTCAATAAACCCTCGAGCTTATTAGCCACGGGAAACTCAACCTGATCAAAACAGGGAAGAGGCACGGTCAGAATGAATCTAAACAAAGCTACGGGCAGATTCAAGAACCCAAAATTGAGTACTCGAACGTTATGTAACCGTACCCCAATTACCGTTATCCTTTGTAACGCCTCATTAATGTCATAATTAGTCATTAATGAGCAACCGTAGAAAGAGTTGTACGTTATATCAAGGAATCTCCTATATAAAGGAGGGGAATACAACTTGTAAAGTCATCTGATTCTAAAATACAATTTACTTCGCTTTTCTATATTTCTGCAATATTGTCTATTATTCATATTTCTCTATTTCCTTGATTATCAGTAATCCGTATTCATCCTAGAAATAGCTTTAGTCAAAGGATCTAATTCTTTGGTTAAACAATTACAATCGGGTGGCATATCAAAGAAGAAAAAAGTAGGGACAATGATGGTAGCCCAATGTCCAAAATTTCCATTTCTATACCAAACGCCTCCACCCACATACCAACCTTCGCCTCCTAGATATTCTCAACCCGCTACCGCCTACCACACCTATAACACCCAACCATACTATTATCAGTCACCTCCAACTAGTCCAAAATACCAAAAACCCAGGCCTAATTTTGAGTGCAAACCACCCAGACAGTACACCGCCATTGCTGAACCCATCGACCAGTTGTACAAAAGGTTGAAAGTAGCTGGATATGTCATCCCTATTCCCGCTGTGGCAATGGAGAATTCATCTCAATGGGTCAATCTAAACAAGACCTATGCATATCATTCCGACATGAAGGGACACACCATTGACGAGTCCGCACCTTGAAAGACAAGATCCAATCACCGATTGATAGTAAGGTCATACAGGTGAAGGAATCTGCACCCAATGTCCGCAATAATCCTCTCCCAGATCATAGGGGTGGAGGGGTAAATGTGATAGAAACTGATGAAGAGTGGGATCCCGAGGGATCAACCGGGCTTATTCGAGAAGGTGATGATCCTAAGAAACCTGCAGTCACATTCAATCCCATTGTGGTGCTGGTAAAGCCGCCAGTTGAAGTCGAGATAGCCGCATCGGTTCCTGTAGAAGTAGAAGTAACACCACTTATTCCATGTGAAGTGGAGGTGGTCACACCTTTCACTGTAACGGTGGCATCCGCACCACCCTTCAGTTCCAATGCTGTACCTTGGGATTATATGGCCAAGGCTATAAGAAAGGGAAAGTCAAAAACAGAAGAATACGACGATGCATAAGGAATGATCAGAACAGGAAGGGTTTATACACCTGAACATTTAGGAGAAACCAGTAAGCAAGCTTCTAACAAACCGCTCATCATTGAGACTGGTCCAGATGACCTATGGAGGAAGGTACAAGCAAAGAAGTACTCTGTCATTGATCATCTGAACAAGACTCCCGCCCAGATATCCATCCTGTCATTATTGCAAAATTATGAAGCACACAGGAATGCTCTGATGAAGGTGTTGAATGAAGCATATGTGCCAAACAACATCACTAGTGGAGAAATGGCTAATATGGTGGGGCAGGTACTAGAAAGCCACAAGATCACTTTCCATGAGGACGAACTGCCACCTGAAGGGTTAAGTAACAATAGGTCACTACACATCACAGTGCAATGTGAAGATAAGTTCATCGCCAACATTCTAATAGATGGAGGATCCAGCCTCAACATTTGCCCGTTGACAACTCTGAAGAGGTTGGGCAAAGGTTTACATGAGATACGAGCAGGTACTATGAATGTGAAAGCATTCGATGTGTCTCAAAGGGCCACGATCGAAGAAACTAACCTATGCTTGCAAATGGGTCCTACCTGGTTCGATGTTGAATTCCAAGTACTAGACATATCCGCCTCCTACAATCTATTGCTGGGACGGTGTTGGATACACGCCGCTGGATCTGTCGCATCCACTTTGTACCAAGCGGTAAAATTTGAGTGGAACCATCAAGAAGTGATCATCCATGGAGATGTGAGCAACCCTATTTACACCAGTCAGACTGTTCCAGTGGTTGAGAACAGAAGAAAGTTAGGTGGAGAAACGTACCATCGCATCGAGCGTGTTAACGAAATTGAAAAGGATAAATGGTGGAGTAGCAAAATAGAGAGTATACTATCATGGCAAGGGTATAAACCTAGCAGAGGGCTCGGTAAAAACCTTCAGGGTATCTCCAAGCCAATACAGTTGAAACGCCATGGTACAACCTTTGGTCTAGGGCATCAATACACCTGGCAGGAATACGATGACTGGTCACCATCGTGGATCTGGTGCATACTACCCTATTGAGAAACCATTTCGCACTTGAGTCAGACCTTCTATCAGGCCGATATCATATGGGGATCATAGGAAGAAGAAGCATTGGCATCATTGAGGAATTGTTCTTGGAAGATGATGATATGGACTGTTGTGTGATATTCGAGGAGGAGGAGGAGGAGGAAGGCCCTACCATCCAAGATGTGGAGAGAGTAGCATTCCTCAAAAACTGGACTATTAGACCATCAAGGGCCCGACGAGTCCCGGGGTAGCAAGGCTGAATAACATTGTTCACTTTTCTAAAAAATGATTTCCACTTTTGCATTTTTTCTTTTGTCCTAAATAATATTTTCAATATTCCAAAAACATTATTTGAGTTATTGAAAATCATTTTGTTTGACATTTTAAATGGCTTGATGTTTTATTATTACCATTTTTATTTTCATATCTTTATCCCTACAACATTACTATTTTTTTATCTTGATGAACAAACGATTGTGAAATGTAATGAGACAACGCAACAAAAGGACAGTGATTCAGAAGAAATAGAAGAAGAGGATGTAATACCTGAAGAGATCGTCAGAGAAGTAGAGAATTTTGAGAACAATCCCAAGTCCAACCTGGACGAGACTGAGATAGTCAACTTGGGAGATTCCGAAACCGTCAAGGAAAACCCAAAAAAGCATCCATTTGTCACCGTCAGAGAAAGAGGAATACACCCGGTTCCTGAAGGAATATGAGGATATCTTTAACGATATGACAGGGTTGAGCACATCCATAGTGTCTCACAAGTTACCTACAAATAAAATGTGTCCGCAAGTGAATCAGAAACTCAGGAAATTCAAGCTAGATATGAGTCTATAAATCAAAGAGGAGGAGCACTCATACTCGCCGAGATGGATGGGGAAATTTGGCCAAAGCCTATTGTTTACCTTGAAAATGGTAACTACAATTGTATTTGATTATGTGGTTCTAAAAATACGTGATCTATTTTTAATACTGTTCTATAGGAAGTAGATGCTGAGTATTGAGCGATAAAAATGAAGTTAATGTGAAAAAAGCTAGATTTTCCAAACCAGGTATCGAAGAGGCCAGTCTCGAGAGTGGTCGGGCAGGCCTCGAGGTCGAGCTCGAGAAGCTTGATTAGGGGCTATCATAACGGTATAACAGTATTGAATGCCTTATGGTTGGCCTATTTATGATCATAATAAGAAATGAATGAAGAATAACTCAAGAACAGAATAAATGAGAAGCAACAATTTAGTGAGACAATTGTAGAGAACGTTTTTGTTAGAGAGCTGAGGATGTTCTTGTTCTTGTATTGAATATCATATATCTTACAAATTGACAAGGGTCCCCTTTATATATGGGGAGGGTATCCCAACATAGTACACGTGTAATTAATACAAAGAGAGATGGCTGGTACAACCATTTAATGCCACGGTACGTGCTTGTACTATTTTGTGTACTTTGTCAGCTTTAATCACGTGCTATTTGGGAGTTTTCGCCTTTTCATGTCGACCCTTGATTTTTACGGCCTCGAGGTTGAGGACCCTCGACGTGCCCCTTGACGCTGAGCTCGGGCCTTCGAACCTTCATTTTCACCGAAGTGGCCGTAAAACGGGATCTCCGATTTTAGCCGTATACAGATAGTCCCTTTCTTAGAATGAAGAGATAAGAAATGGTTTTGACCTTTCGCCCCTTCGACACTCCTATTATGACGGTAGCCTCTTCAGAGCATTAAATGAGGTGACGCGAAAAGCTATGCAGGGGTCGCTGTCAACACAATTCTCGAGAGGCCCATGAACCGTCACAAGTTCGATTTTCCCGCTTCAAGCTTACCCAAAGGGACCCTATAAATACTACAATCACTTGACCTTTCATAGTTTCACATATTCTTCTTCAAACTGTCAGATTTCATCTAAGTGTTCTCTCTTCTTATCTCCTGCCTGCTCATGTTTTTCCCATCTTATTACTTCAAAACTCGATAACCACCATGGCAAAGACTTCCAAAACGGTTCCACAAAAAGAGGGGGCAGCTACTACATCACGCCCGTCTAAGGGAAAATAAAAAACCCCACCTACCATCGAACAATGCATTCCTGGCCCTTTCGACACCATTTATGACTTTACAATAGAAAAAACCCCTTCTACACCGGGCCGCTGTGAGCCCATATCTCGATATATAAGTGTAATATCGGATACTGAGAGGGTGAAACTTGACTTCCATTGGGGGAGGCAGAGCGAGTAGATATCCCTATGGCCGACGAAAGTATAGTCATGCACAAGCCTGGCTTCCTCAATGTCTATACATACTCCTTCACCTTAGGCCCCATCGATTCTTCTTCCCCACCGGTTGATCCGGTGATTCTTGATTTTTGCCGCCAATACAGAGTGATACTCGGTCAGATCTATCCTACTTTTTGGAGGATTGTATACATGTTTCGTCATATTACTAACATGGTCGAGGTAATGACCTTCACCCTCGACCATTTGATCAGATTATATTGACTTTTCCGTGGGGGCCTTATTAAATTACATTGTCGATCCACCAAGGCATTCCTCGCTTGCATCGATGAGGATAGAGATCGTGGGTGGATTAGCCGATTCATCAGAATCAGAACCTCCGATATCATCCCTACTAACAGAATGCCATTCTCGGAGGAGTGGAACATAAAATGTAAGTACCTTCGACTCGAGCATGATTCCGCTGTCTCTTTCGACTGATTTTCTTTTAATTGTGCATCCACTGTTTGGTTTCCCGGTGCGGTTCAGGACCTTCCGGGGTGGATCAAAAGTTTAGACTCTTCTTTCCCATAAAACAAACGCGTATGGCGTGAGCTGGCCAAAACACGGTGGCAGACCAAGAACCACGGTACGTTCTTGTTGCTACTGCTTTCATATTCTTTGTGAGAATTTTTGCTGATGATACTTTTTGACATAATATACTTGTGCAGGCCTTGGTGAAGGCATGTTGATGAGGCCGCCCCTGCCTGGCGAGGAAGAGGCCCCCAAGGCCACCAAAGATAGGAAAAGGAAGAAAGAGGCCCTGGCGGGGTCCCCAAAATCAAAAAGGTCAAAGACTCGGAGGCCTAAGACTGATGCCACGGTCTTGTCTTCGATGGATGCTAAGAGCCCGCGGACCGAGGAGGAGAGCGACGATGCCTTTCCTTTTGGTACAAAGGGCAATGCGATGCGCTGAGGCGTCGAGGGCTATTGAGCGGTCGCCTACTGAGCTTGAGGCGGTCGATGCGGACCCGCCGTTTGTAGAGGAGACCATCGAGGAGGGTTTGGGCGCAGTCCCCGATACGCTTATCGGACATGGAACAGTTCACATTGAGGAGCTCGGGGGGCCTTCTACTGGAGCTTTCAGTGATAGGGAAGAAACCTCGATGGAGGCCGACATCGCTGGTGGATTTCATTCGGGCCCGTCATTCTCTCCAGGGGAGATACCGGATGCTCAAGCTAGGGGTGTCCCTGGTCTAGACACCTCTCGTGGAGAGGATGACGCATTCAGAGACTAATTCGAGGGGGTAGATGAGGATACCGATGTTGATGCCCCAGTTTCCCTCGAGGAAGCCGAGAGGCTCCAAAGCAGGTAACATTTTTGATATTCGTTTTCTGATTTACATCCTATGTGTTACAGGTCAAGAAGCTATATGACCGGGCCTTCTCCAAGTTGCAAATGAGCTGACTCATCATGGAGATGAACTTGAGAAGCTCATGGAAGGCTTGGTCGAGCTCGAGGCCTTGTGTGCTCGAAGGGAGGAGGAACTGACCAACCTTCGGGCAAGCTTGGAGAGAGCACTTCGGAGAGGTCCGATTTCTCCGAGCAGGTATGATAGTATCCCCATTCTCACCTTTTAGCTGTAACATTCTGGTGCTGATTGAATTACTTTCTACATCTCAGATTACACAGAAGGATGCCCTGGTGGAGCGGCTTTGAGGAGAGGTTGCGGCCAAGGACGCCGAAGTCATGGAACTGGCTCGGCTGAATAATGCCATGGCTTAGAAGAGGGAGGTGCTTCTGAGAGGGAGGTGCTTTGGGGGAAGCTATCCTCGGCCCAAGATCTTATCCGAAGTGATCAGGAGGAGGCTGCTGCACTATCTGCGGCCAAGGTTGAGGCCAGTGAATATGTCTCCTCGTACAAGAGGGATGCCACTGCTGCAAACGCTCGGGCAATGGAGATATAAGAGAAGGATGAGCTGAAGCTGACTCAGGTGGTTGCCTATGCTCGTGCACAAGCCAAGAGGCAGGTCCACGAGGAAGTGAGCGCCAGAGGTGTCGATCTCTCTTCCGAGATTGAAGAGACCAGGGCCTTGGAGGAGGAGTTGACAATGCCAAGTACATCGGACGAGGGCTCTGAAAGCGGCTCGGACAGCGATGGAGACATAGAATAGTTTCTCTTTTCTTGTTTATGTGGGATCCTTCGGGGGAACTTTTGTAAAGAACACTTTGTAAATATATTTTTGGAAATAGAACATTTTTTGTCATATTTTGCATAAACTTAGTTCCGCAACCTTTTCCCCACAATATGACTTTTATGCTTCGATCCTTTGCTTCCTCGGAACTCGTACTTGCAATAGCCGATTAACTCGAGATTGGGCACCTTCTCGAGGCTAGGTTGGCTTGTGAGCTTTGATTCCTCGAACCTCTTATGACGGTATTATTCATGCGACGTGACCGTGAAGTGACCGAGGTGGCCCCACCGGTACACTTCCCCAAATGCTATGACGACCTGTCAGAAATTGAATCGCCTTTAAGGCAGTTGGTTGGCCATTTTTTGTTCTATAAATGTTCTTGCTTCTCCTTTATTTTAACTCTTGCAATTTTGCGAAAAACCTCAGCTTTTCTTTTAACTTTCTCATTTCTTTTACATCTTTATGAGAATGAGTTCCGCTCCTCCCTTTTTACCTTTGCTTTGAGTAACTATGGCTGCCGCGCCCGAATCCATTCACCAAGAAGAGGGAAATTCTTCCTCTGCCCCTAGCCTAGCCGGTGGAATAGCGCCAGTGTATGGTGATCTGACCTCGTACTATTTTGCTTTGAAAAAGGACTTTGCAGTAGAGAAACCCTACGATGCCCCGGGCCATCGAGAGCATGCCTCGAGGTTGTTCGATCGATAGAAGAAGACCACCTTTAGGCCATGAGGAGAGACTGCGGCTGGGGAAAGAACATGGTGCTACAGATACCCTCTCGAGATGAAAACATCATGACCTATATAGAGGGATTCTTGACTGTGTACACGTACCCGTTTACATTGGGCCCCCTCGACCGACTTGTGCTGCTCGAGTTCTGTAAAAGGTACCGAGTAACCTTGGCACAGATTCATCCAACCTTTTGGCAGATAGTGCTGATGATGAGGTATTTCACTGAAAGCTGAGCTTGAATTTACCCTCAGCCACCTCATTAGGTTATACCGGCTTCAACATTGTCGAGGCCTGATTGCGGTATGATGTCAGTCCACGAGGCCTTTCATTGCCAGTGATGATTTATTCGGGTGAGGACCGTCGATGTCATTCTAGCGGAGTTCCTTCCTTTTCCCGAGAAATGGAACTTTAAACGTAAGCATCATGTTGTGCCTTAGTGTCTCTTGTTATTATTAACTTATAAGAGTGTTTCTTTTTCTCTTTTTCAGCGGTCCCGTGGATGCCCGGGGAGGTCCCCGATCTTGTGGACTGGACTCGGAAGTTCGCAGCTTCCTCGACATATGATGAGCGTAAGTGGCATGATCTCTCGAGGGGCAGATGAGAGGCAAAGCACCACGATATGAGTCGTGTGGTATCCTTTTTGATGAATGTTTCCTTTCGTGTGTCCTAACTCTAAGGCCACAGATGTTGGTGGGTTTTCCGGAATGAGGCCGTGTCCCTTCGAGGAAAGTGAAGGCCCAAGGGAGAATAGTAATAGAAAAAGGTCCTCTATGGATGAGGACATTCTTGATAAGGCGGGGCCTTCTCGGAGGCATAAAGGATACACCGTTGCTGAGGAGAGATTTATATATGTCGGCCATTCTGCTGACGTCAGCTCCCGTTGTGAGGATGATTCTTTATCTATGGCTCGAGCCGGGGGCCCTTCTGAGGTTGCCGGTTCTGCCAGGCCTGGGATCTCTAATTTTGAAGAAGATTCCTCGAGAGAGGAAGAGCAAGAGTCCTCCACAATCGTATGCTTCTGCCCTCGAAGGTACTTTGAGGGATGCGTGGGATTAGGGGCCGCCCAGACCAATTGAGGTTTCGAGTGGGCATACCCCTATTGAGAGCGGTTCGGCTGGGGCTGATGGGTCCAAACCGGTAGATGCATGTTCAACTTTTAAGGAGGCCCAGTGGCTCTGTTCCGAGGTGAGTCTCGATTGCCATCACTGGATTTTCGGTTATGAATCTTCGTTCTTTGAGCCAAAGTTTTTCTTTTGCAGGTTTTTTACAAACTCAAAGCCGAGCTGCTTCGTTGTGAGGCCCGATTGCGGGAATCTTTGGGTAAAAAAAGATCTCTCAAGCTTCTTTGTCATGAGAAGACAAAAGAGTTGATACATATTCGAGTGGAGATGCATCTGAGCCGGATTTATGAAGGCAAACTCGAGCGCCAGGTAACCCTTACCCTGTAGGGGTATGCCTTCTTTCTCGCTTTTGGGAGCTAACGCTTTGTTACTTCAGTTGTAGGAAAAAACAGAAGCGTTGGAGTGCCTTTAGGGCGAGGTCGGGCAAGTTAGGTCCGAATGTCAAGTGTTGAAGGTGCAGGTAGGTGTACATGTTGCGGCCCAAAGGAATGCTTTGGCTAAGGCTGCTGCCCTGGAGATACAACTTCGTAATTCCCAGGAAGATAGCTCAATTTAGTCGAGCAGGATTGCCAAGATCGAGGCTGATCTTCTAAATATGAAGGTAGTGGTTGTGGACGCTCGAGCCGAAGCTGAGGTAGCTCGAGTGAAGGCCGATAAGAAGTTGGCTGTTTACTTGAAAGACGCTGCCGATGCACGGGCTGAGCTGAGAGGGGTTTTCAACAGAGAGAGGAGGGGAAATGAGTATGCCCGATGCAAGTCCCGGAGGGAGACCCTCGAGGAGATACATGCTAGGGGCTTTGACCTCTCATAAGAGATAAGGCAGGCCGAGGCAGACAAGACTGATGCCAATTTTTTCCTCTCTTGAGCTGATTCTGATACTTGAAGGCCGCCGTGGGAGCTGGTCCGAGGGGCCTTTGAGGGAGCTGGTCCTAAGAGTAGAATAGATTTTCTACTTTGTTGTTTGCATGAGACTTCTGTGGGAGCGTTGTAAATATGTATTTGTAATATACACACACACATATATATATATATATATGAAATATTCTTTGATCTGATTTGCCTGTTTTTAGTTGGTCCGGCGAATTGGACTTTGAGATGAAACCCTTGGGGTTATAAATTGGCCCTGGGACTCTCTGAGCTGGAGACTCTGTCTCTCACGCTTTTTTGGCCTTGAGGCGCTTTAGTTAACCATATCGGGCTTAGTCTCCGAGTCGGGTTTCGACCCGAGCTCAACGGCCCTCAGGTTTTCAAATTGGCACTGAGCTGCTTTGTATCGGTACGACCCGTAGCTGGCGACTTGGGCTCTTACGCGTAAGGTCGATATGACTAGCTGGAGACTTGGGCTCTTACGATTTTAGGTTGGTACAACCTTTAATGTAGTGGGCGACTCATGCTCTTATGCTTTTTTGGCCCTGAGGCGCTTTAGTTAACCATATCGGGCTTAGTCTCCGAGTCAGGTTTCGACTTGAGCTCAACGACGCTCAGGTTTTTAATTTGGCCCTGAGGCGCTTTGTGTCGGTAGGATCCGTATATGGCGACTTGGGGTCTTACACGTAAGGTCGATACGACTAGCTGGCGACTTGGGCTCTTATGCTTTTAGGTTGGTACAACCTTTAATGTAGCAGGCGACTCGGGCTCTTACACTTTTTTGGCCCTGAGGTGCTTTGGTTAACCATATCGGGTTTAGTCTCTGATTGCGGGTTTCGACTCGAGCTTAACGACCCTCAGGTTTTCAAATTGGCCCTGAGGCGCTTTGTGTCGGTACGACCAATAGCTGGCGACTTGGGCTCTTACGCGTAAGGTCGATACGACTAGCTGGCGACTTGGGCTCTTTACGCTATTAGGTTGGTACAACCTTTAATGTAGCAGACGACTTGGGCTCTTAGGCTTTAGTTTGGAACAACCTTTAACTGGTTCTTTTCGAAGTAAATGGAGGCCTGTGATTTTATGGCAATAGTAGGACGTCTCCGAGTTATGTTGGTTTGGCTGGAGCCTTATGACGATGGTCATTGTGTTTGGCCGCAACATTTTAGTCCCCGAGTGAGATAGCCATGGATTCTATATTGAGGGTATGCCTTTTGGGTCTTACAAGTTTGATATATAGCCTTGAATTTGATATGGGGTTTATGTTTTGGGTTGGTATGACCTGTAGCTGGCGACTTGGCCTCTTACGCGTAAGGTCGATACGACTAGCTGGCAGCTTGGGCTCTTACACTTTAGGTTGGTACAACCTTTAGTGTAGAGGGCGACTTGGGCTCTTACGTTTTAGGTTGGTACAACCTTTCTTACGGTCTCACAGTTTTGGTGTTGCCTCATGGAGGGCATACGAGCTCGAAGCTCGATAACCTGATGAGCCGACTGTCGGGGGCAGTCCCCGAGTCGGAACTGATGTTGCCTCGAAGAGGGCCTATGATGTTGATATTGCCTCGTGGAGGGCTTATGAGTTAGAATTTTCCTGTCCTAGGGCCTTATGGCTTCGAGTTTTATAGCTTGATGAACCGACTGTTGGGGACAGTCCCCGAGTCGGAGTTGATGTTACCTTAGAGGGCTTATGAGCTCGGAGTTACCTACCCTGAAGTCTTACGGTTTCGAGTTTTGGCGACTCGGCGGAGTGTCTGTCGAGGACAGTTCCTGTGTGCTTCATAAGTTTTTGCCCTGGGGCCGTCTCTTGTAAAAATGGAAAACTTCTTTCATTTGCAAAATGTTTTGATAGAAGGTACTTCTCTGATTACTTGGTACAATTATACAAGTTTTTTCTATCGAGGGTTCGATTATTCTATGCGGACACAGTTCATTCGCCGTTTAGTATGATACATCATTTTCCTGTCGAGATCCTCTTTGGTATATTTCAGTGATCTCTTGGTGGGATGCCCATCAGTATTCGAGGTTAATCGAGAGAAGCCTTGAATACTTGGTGAGTTCTCCTTAGGTAGCATATGGATGTTGCCTCATTAAAAACCTCGCCGATAAAACACATTTTGGGATAAAATCCAACGTGAGGGAAAAAGAGTGGAACGTATGCTTTCAAACNAAAGCAAAAAGGGATAGGGTCGTACCTTGGCTGTGATGGCGCTCGAGCCTCGATGCGCTCTGGTTATCAGTTGCGAGGATGCGGCACGGTCCTTTGTTTGTTCCTATGAGGATGTAGTTTATGATTTTTGCTTGGTTGTTTGCTTGTTTCTTGGCTCCTTCGATGTAAAAGGTGCCGGTGTCACATCGTACACTGCGAACATTTCCTTTGCTGCGTGTTGCTCTCCATATACTATTTTTACTCCATCCTTCGTAGGGAACTTCATCATTTGGTGGAGGGTTGACGGTACCGCCCTCATATTGTGGATCTATGGCCTTCCAAGCAATGCATTGTACCTCATGTCACCTTCGATGACATGGAACTTGGTATCCTGAATCGTGCCAGCCACGTTGACCGGGAGGATGATTTCTCCTATCGTTGTTTCTCTTGCTATGTTAAATCCATTGAGGACTCGAGATGCGGGTACGATCTGGTCGAGCAACCCGAGTTGCTCTACCACCCTCGACCGAATTATGTTGGCCGAGCTACCTGGATCCACGAGCACACGCTTAATTTGAAATTTATTGAAAAGAAAAGAAATTACCAGTGCGTCATTGTGAGGTTGAGACAAGGTCTCGATGTCATCTTCACTGAACGAAAGGGCGTCTTTAGGTATGTAGATGAGCAATTGATTTTTAGCTTGGTCGCTGAGGAATTCCCGAAGGTACCCATTTGCTGCTTAGCCGAGCCACCTCTTCTCGAAGCTGTCTGCAATCTTCGGTCCTATGACCGTGGGTATCTTGATATTCGCGTATCAAGTTGGGGTTCATTTGTGAGGGATCTGATAGCATGGGTCTTGGCCACCTGGTGTCCCTGATCTTTCTAATGGCCGATACGATGTCTGAAACATCAATGTTGAAGTTGTACTCAGATAGCCGGGGTGCATCTACTGGCCCTGCATGCCTGTCGAATCCTGGTTTGCTCACAAGTCCCCGAGGATTCTGTCCTCGGTCCATCCTTTGGTCATTTCGAGGTACGTTACGCCTCGGGATGTTTCTCCGATGTTGTACGTACGGTTGATACCTTTCTTTGTTTGGCCTTGGCTCTCTTTCTGGGACCTTTATTCCTTTGCTAAGACTCTGATATGATACACCGAGCCCGAGGGGGCTTCTAATTGTCCGTCCTCGACCCTGATCTTCGACTAGTACTTGTTGTGTACATCTTCCCAAACTACGTCGGGGTACTCGATTAAATTCTTCTTAAGCTGTTTCGAAGCGATCGAGCTTCGCTCATTCAAACCCTGAGTGAAAGGTTGCACCGCCCAATCGTCGGAGACCAGTGGTAATTCCATTCGTTCTAGTTGACAGCGGGACACAAACTCCCTTAACATTTCATTCTCTCTTTACTTGATTTTGAAAACATCAGATTTTCTTATAGCAACCTTGATAGCACCAGTATGTGCTTTTACAAAAGAGTCCGCTATCATGGAAAATGAATCTATTGAGCTTAGGGGAAGGTTATGGTACCACCTCATGGCCCCTTTGAATAGTGTTTCCCCGAATTTTTTCAATAGAACAAATTCAATCTCTTCGTCTTTCAGGTTGTTTCCTTTCACATCACAAGTGTAGGAAGTGATGTGCTCATTGGGGTCCAAAATTCCGCTGTACTTCGGGAGATCAGGCATTCTGAATTTCTTTGGGATAGGCATCGGAGCTGAACTTGACAGAAATGGCTTCTGTACGAACTATTTTGAGTCTACACCCTTTAAGATCGGGGGTGCGCCTGGGATCTGATCAACCCTTGAGTTGTAGGTCTCCACTTTTTTGTCGTTAGCATCTATCTTCTTCTCGCCTGGTTCAATTCTTTTAGCGAGGTCTTCGAGCATTTTCATAATGGCGGGGTCAGCTGCTGACCCATTATCGCTCGATCTTTTCGGTGCCTGCTCGACTCGGGGAGCCGTTTCTAGTGGTGTTGTGCTCGGGGTTCTCTGATTGCTTTGTAGCTGAGCAATAGCCACTTGTTGTACCTGCAACATTTCAAAAATAACATATAAGCTAACTTCCCTTCCCCTTTGAGCAGGGGTTCCCTGTGCTTCACGCTGGTCTCCTTCACGAACGTTCCCGTCCATATGAGAGCTCACATCGACATGTTGGGCATTGCGTGAGCCTTAATCGACAGGAATTTGCACTGGTGCCCCTTCAGGGTTTTGTGGTGGTACACTGGCACCTGAAGCAGCTGCGCCATTCTCTCCGTGGTCTTCAGGACCGTTGTTTTCGTGTGCGTTTACTGAGTTAGACATTTTCTGACTTTAAATTGAAGATTCTTGGGCAAGAAAAAGTGTGAAAAATAACCTGTGTTTTTAGGAAAGCAACACTAAAACAATCAGTATTATTTTTATCCCCACGGTGAGCGCCAAATTGTTTACCTTGAAAATGGTAACTACAATTATATTTGATTATGTGGTTCTAAAAATATGGGATCTATTTTTAATACCGGTTGTTTAGGCAATAGATGTTGAGTATGGAGCGGGATAAATGAAATGAATGCGAAAAGAGCTAGATTGCGCAAACTAGGTATCGAAGAGGCCAGTCGAGCAAGGTGGTCGGGCAGGCCTCGAGGTTGAGCTCGAGAATCTTGATTAGGGGCTATCGATAACGGTAAAACAGTATTGAATGCCTTAAGGTTGGCCTATTTATGATCAATAATAAGCAATGAATGAAGAATAACTCAAGAACGCAATAAATGAGAAGCAACAATTTAATGAGACAATTGTAGAGAATGTTTTTGTTAGAGAGATGAGGATGTTCTTGTTCTTGTATTGAATATCATATATCTTACAAAGTGACAAGGGTCCCCTTTATATATGGGGAGGGGATACCAACATAGTACATGTGTAATTAATACAAAGAGAGATGGTTGGTACAACCATTTAATGCCACGGTACGGGCTTGTACTATCTTGTGTACTTTGTCAGCTTTAATCACGTGCTTTTTGGGAGTTTTCGCCTTTTCATGTCGACCCTTGATTTCTACTTCCTCGAGGTTGAGGACCCTCAACGTGCCCCTCGACGCCGAGCTCGGGCCTTCGAACCTTTGTTTTCACTGAAGTGGCTGTAAAATTGCGCTCTCCGATTTTAACCGTATACACCTATCAACTCAGATGCAGTCAAAAGATATTATGTGTAAATCATTCTTAGGTTCTCCACATGATGCAAATTGAACTAAGCTCGACCTGATTCCCATTTAAGAGGGGATACATAGGCAGCCCTGTGGGTTCGTTCACAATTCAATAAAATTTTTATTTTCACCACAATCAGAAACTGGGGCAGAATTTTGAGGAGGACCCTCAAAAATTTGAAGCAAGTTCAGCCAACCGCAGCGCATGGAGCAGTCAGGAAAGTCATCTATTTAACTGGGACAGAATTTTGAGGAGGACCCTCAAAATTCTACGGCAGAAGAAGTCACAATGTATCTGATTGTGTCACAGTCACTGGTTCATCTAACTAATTTCTAAGATATATTTTAATATGTCTTTAAAAATTATATATGCATGCTTTTGAAAATAAACTTTACTTTAGCAAATGCTACCCTAATAGTTTGAACAGGATCTTCCGACAGAGCAGAGCAAATCAGGAGTAAAGGCATAACAGAAGACAAAAGTGTGAATCAACCTTCCCCCACAGAACTCACAATTTTTCTTTGGCTTCAGGCACAATAAGACAATGATATCCGCAGACATATGAAGTCACTGCCTTCAAGACAACGAATTATGTGGTGGAAACATCTCCAGCTAATAAATACTTTACTTTCTCACTATCACTCATCGTTTACTTGAATAAGGCTAAGCATTGCCTCCCTAATTTCATAAGGCTAAGCATTGCATTTCTTTGCACTAGACTAAGAATTGTCTCCTCTTTTTGCATAAGGCTAAGCATTACCTTTATTTGCATGAGACTAAGCTCTGTCTCAATCTTGCATGAGGCTAAGCCCTGACTCCTATTTGCATAAGGCTAAGCATCGCCTTCTCTTTGCGTGGGACTAAGCCCTGTCCCAGACTTTGCATGAGGATAAGCCCTGCCTCCCTATTTGCATAAGGCTAAGCATTGACTTCACCTTGCATAAGGCTAAGCACTGCCTTCTCTTTGCATGGGATTAAGCCCTGTCCCTAACTTTGCATGTGACTAAGCCTTGTCTCGAACCTTGCAAGAGACTAAGCTCTGTCTCCACCTTGCATAAGGCTAAGCTTTGCCTTCTATTTGCACGAGACTAAGCGCTATCTCAATACTGCATGAGGCTAAGACCTGCCTCTCGTTTGCATAAGGCTAAGCACTGCCTTCCATTTTCATGGGACTAAGCATTGTCCCGAATCTTGCATAAGGCTAAGCATTGACTTCACTTTGCATGGACTTAAGCCCTATCCCCAATCTCGCACGAGACTAAGCACTGTCTCTCTTGCACTATTCTCTTCTCTCGGGCTAAGCTGTGCCCTTAACTTTATACAAGACTAAGCCTTGTCTTGATTACTTCTAACATCATGTATTTGCACCTCATGGGCTGAAATATCGCCAACTTGTCCGAAGGTGTCATAGTCTAAGGCACCATCCTCATAGCCGGGAGACACCATGCCATGGCCTGAGGATCTCTCAAACTTGCATATCATTATTCAAAGGCGTCATGGTTTGGAGGCACCATTTTCATGGCCCGAGAATATCATTTCATGGCCTGCGAATCCCTTACCACGCAATTCATGGTCCGGGACGTCATGGTCTAAGGACGTCATCCTCAACTGTCTAAAGAAAATTCTCACGGTCTGAAGGGAATTTGCATTATATTTAAATTCACGCAAAGATATATGCTTGCAGAACATATTTTGATTTGCAGGTAACCTGGTGAGCAACCATTACTCCAACAGGAGCAATCCCCCTCCAGTTCCTCCATACTATTTCAATCCTGACCGCTCGCCATAACCATTTCATCTATTCGAAACCTTATATCCGTCCTTGTGATAACTTCATCGGTATATTTCACCAGTGGATCCAGAACTACACACGGCCTGATTCCTATAAAACTAGGGATATGTAGGCAGCTCGGAAACTAGAGTGCGGTCTATGTCTCTCAAATCACCCTATTCAGTTAAAATTGGCCATCATATCTTTACCCGATAACTCTTTCATCCTTCCCGGGTAAAGAGGGGCAACTATTGATACCAATTTTTCCCTATATTATTTTCAAAATGCATATATATCTCTGAAACAATGCATGAGCATCAATTAATATTTTTTTAATAATTTCTGCATTTTTAAAGGATTTTTAATTAATTTATCCCAGTAGCATTATTATATAAATAATTACTAATTGCATCACAAATGGTTTTATGATAATTTTATTTCTTAATTTTATCATTTATATTTATATTAAGATTTAATTATTTGTTGAATAGCCATATTTACATTTCTTAGGTTATAATTGCAATAACTTTGCAATAATAGCCCATATGGGCATAATTACTTTATTTTACAAGAAAATGACCTTTGATATTTTTATAATATTAAGTAATTTTTAAATCATTTTTACGCATAAACATCAATTTTTATCATTTATTATCTATTTTATGAATTATTTTCAAATTAATTTGGTATTTAATAAATAGCCTCTTTTAATTTCGGGCCTTAGCCCAATTACTACCCATCCCGATTAAATCAACTCAATAACATAATACTAATCCAATACCCATTAACCCACAACCCAATACCCATAACCCATTTTATAACCCGTCCGACCCCCCAGATTCAATCCTGGCCGTTGATATCAAAAGATCAACGGTCCAGGACATTCTTTCCATTTTTAATTACCCAACAACCCCCAACCCCAATCATTTCCCAACTACCGCTGCCCCTGAATCCCTTTTTCCTCTCTTCTCTCTCACTCTTCTCCCTAACCCTAGCCCGTCGTCACCTGATCCCCCTTTAATTCATGGGTTTTCTCTTCGATCTTAGGCCACATCTGGCCCCTTTTCTTTACTGGTGTTATGAATTTTGTGTTATTTGAGTGAATCTCAAATAGATTCAACACAAGTCGGTCCAAATCCTTCATTTTCTCGATGAATCCGCCTGTGTTCATCTCTATATTTGTGAGTACTGTTATCTTCGTGTTTATGACTTCAAATATTTTTTTTGCCTCTGTCTATTTTTAAAACCCTAGTCACTTTCTACTCGATTCTGTTCAGATTTCTATAGATTTGAGATGATTTTGAGTTTATCTATTTAAGATCTTCTGTTTTTCTTATTATTGTTAACCGATTTTTGTTTTTCCCTAAAAGCTAGGGTTTCATCTTTTAAGTTTCTGCAAAATAATTCTAAAATATTTAAGCATTTAACTCCGGTTCTCTTTACTTGTTCAACTGGTTTTCATGTCTATGTTTCAATCCTTAGGGTTTTTAATTATTCCACTATTTGTTCTGATATTTGTCCGCTATTCTTTGGATCTGTCAATTAAAAGGGATTAATTGATTTTATTTGCCTAATAAGGGTTTGTAATTCTGTTTTCTTCTAAAACCGATATCTCTTTGACGATTTTACTTATTCTTTCCTTATTTGTGACTCATAATTGGTACTGCCTTCCTTAATTATGCTACTGGCCTAATTTCTGGGTATTGATTGTTTTGACCGACCTATAAATGGTCATTAGGTTTATTGCTTACCTTATTTAGCTTCAATCCTGTCTGCTAACTGATTTCGTATGAGATTCTCCTTTATTTAAGGATATTTCCCAGATTCTATCTTATTAATTGATTGGGTTTAGCCCTAACTGATTGGTTAATTGATTTGCATATTTTATTTATGTACCGTTAATTTTCCTTCCGTTATTTGTTTACTCTGCTGAATGATATATAAACCTTGCACCATTCTGATTTTCAAAACACAGAAAAACACCTACACACACACGCCTATGCTTACAAGCACACACTGAGACGCAAACTCACTTACACACTTACACGCACACCACTTGAGTTCTTTCTGTTACTTCGATTTGTTGCACTGTCTAGCCGGCTGAAAGCCAAGGCTAGACTTCTGGATTCCAATTGCCTTCACCTTCCTGTTTTCTATCTCCTTAACTGGTATGCCTCAATTTCTGTTATTATGTTCTATTCTTTATGCTATGTATCCAGTTTACCATAGACATCGACATGCTTCTGTTTTGATATTTGTTTCCTGGCCATCTCTTTCTCAACTACTATGCCTCAGTTCTTATTCCCTGTGACTTATATGATTAGATTACTTCGAACCTCGATATGTCCTGTTTATTATATGTTTTCAGTTTACTTTCTAACAAGTATGCTTTAGTCCTTGTTACCTCTTTGTTCCATATGCATGTGTGGTTAGTGCTTCAAATTCCAACATGCTTCTTCCAGACATATAGTTCATGTTCTGTTTCTTTTTTTAGTAGCTATGTCTTAGTTCATGTTATCTTATTCTGCTTATTGTAACTTCAATATGTTTCTTTGCTTAATACATGTCTATATGATTCCACCTAGTAATAATTAATAAACTAAGTCAACTTCAGTAATGTGAAACCTTGTTTGATTCAATTGTGACCCTTTTTAGTTCTGTTTATAATTTAAGTGTTTCTGCTCTTGTTGTGATTCGTTAATTACTGGTACCCATGTCTGAACCAATCTGCTGAAATGTGATTATGTTCTTTTTGTAGTCTTGTAACTTGTTTCTATTCACTTCTGAAAATCAAAGTGCTTTTATAAAATTATCCCTTACCCTTATATACTATTTTCAAACTTCTACTCTTAGTTATCTAGGGTCCTACCACCCCCAGTGTGAGCACTTCCTAGGGTCCATGAGACTCCTCCGAACTCTGACACACTGGGGCTGGTCTTCCAATCATTTACAACTATTTCTCTGAGAAAGGTTCTGGTGTGAGCATTGCCCGGGGTCCCTAAGGCCCTTCGGAACTTTGACACACCAGAAGCCCATTTGTGTATTATGGATGGACTACCTGTACTTCAGACTTGCTTGCTTGAAGGCCTGGCTTCCGGGTTGATGTTGGGACTGCTAAGGCTCCCTATAGTGTAATGAATTGCTTTATGTAATTCATTCATATTGGTCTGTAATAATGTAATAATCCTTGTAAAAACAGATATGGGGTTATTAGTAAAAGCTGGGGAGGGATTGTTATATATCTTTGTCAGGTTCAGGTAGAAATCATGCCTATAGGTTGTTGTAGTGATTCTTTATGTGCATACCATTAGAAATCATGCCCATAGGGTCTTGTATCACCGTTTGAAATCTGAAGTTTCATACTTTGCATCCTAGAAATCCTGTTTATAGGTCGTTTACCAATTCTGCATCAAGAACCCATGTTTTATGCATATTTTCAAATCTCAATGTGCATTAGAGATCATGTATATAGGATCTTATTTGTGTAACTTAATACANACATGTATATAGGATCTTCTTTGTGAATTATCAAACTTGTATGACATTCTGTTAACGTCTCCGCCCACTTAGATATCATGTCTATAGAAAATAAAATATAAAATCAGTTTTCTGCATTTAGATATCATGCTTATAGGAAATAAAATATAAAATAAGTTTTCTGCATTTAGATATCATGCCTATAGGATGTAATATTTTTAATCAGTTCTAACGCTTAGAAATCATGCCTATAGGAGTTAACTTATTCTGCAAAAAATTAGAAAGCATGCTTATAGGATCTAAAGAAGATAAAAACCTATCTGTTAAAATCAGTAACTCATTTATGAACTATGTTATAGGTCTATAATTAACAATTGTAGATACCATGCCTTCTGTTCTGGTTATCACTTAGGCAAACTTATAGGAATTCTGGGGCTAAAAAGAACTGTAATTTAGTACTGCCTGAAGTTCGCCCCGATTCAGGGTTTTTAACAGAATCAGTATGCAAACTAATAGGAATCGCTGCTCGCTTTAATAAGGCTATTATATATTCTGTTTATGCTTATCTATATATCCTGCCTATAGGATCTTAAATGATTAAAGATTGTTTGTTTGAATAGAGTGCATTTGTTTTGTTTCCTTGTGGAGGTTAACACGAGCCCCTATTTGCTCTTTATATGACAGTCCTACTTGACTTTTGTTTATCTCTTAGTTTTCTCATTTTAAGCAACATAGGTGAGTCTAGAACCACTTTAAATATAGGTCCTAAACACCTCCAGGGTGATAGGTAAGGGACGGGTAGTGCACGCATAAGGTACGCACTAGAAGCTATTAGAACGCTTAGGTAATAACTGAAAGATAGTAACTGGGTAGTAAATGAGATGATGACCTATGCGCTAATGCTATGCGTAACACCCTAATTTGGGTAAAGTTACCAAGTATTGCATGGAAATGATCCTATAGGCTAAAAAACGTAGGACCCCTTTAATTCCTATTTTAAAGTAAATATCTATTTGTTTTAAATTGTTTAATTTTCCTTTAAAGACTAATTCTCTTAATTGAGTTTGGCCGGGACCCACCGTTGTGGACCTCGAGGGGTGACTAACACCTTCCCCTCAAGGTAATTTTGATCCGTTACCCAAATCTCTGGTGACGTAAACTAGTTTCAAGAGTTATTTGCTTTACGTGCCCTAACACACCTTAATTCGTTAGGTGGAAACTCTTCAAATCCCATACCCCATCCCAAAAGTAAGTGAGTTGTCCCAAAAATGTCGAAACTCAGACTCCGTGAGGAAAAATGGGGCGTGACAGTCATTACAAGTATGATTTTGATTTTATAGAGGATCATCATTCTTATTTTGATTCGATTCTTCTTATCGGGGTGATTCCTCTTATATTTCTTCACATATGGGTGAATTTCATGATTTTATACTCTGCGTATGTGTTTACCTCTGTTGGGAGATTCTATAGTAGTAGTCGTGTCTATCGTTTTGTTTTGCTTCACTATTGAGAGATATGAGACTAAAAGTGACTTTCTGTTACTCACTACGATATGTTTTGATGTAATTTCTAGATGGTTTGGCTATGATTTATCATTTAGATGCTCTACAGGTATGGGGATTCCGTTACGTGTTGTGCTTGTGTTTGCAGAATTGAGTTAGTGGAAATTTTTGATTAGTGTGATGTGTACTCTGCTTGTGATTCAGAGCTAGGATGGGATTCTCGCGTGTTCATGTGGTTTGATGTGTTTGAATCACCCTACGTGCTGCGGTGGAGTTGTATTAGGATGAGATCCTTGTGATTAGTTCATGTGTGTTGATTCTCCCTGGTGGAATTGATACGTAGCATGGTACTGATATGGAGTTGTGCCTATCAGGTTTGTTTGATAGTTCTCTCATGTGTTTCTCTTTGCATATTCAGTCATATTCGCGCTGTGCTTATTAGGTTTTATCTTGCGAGGTGTGTTCCTAGGTGGCTTTAGATGAGACTTGTTGATTTGAGTGAATGGTCATGGGATCTTCTTTTTTCTTGCATCATTGTTAGTGTTGTGAACGTTTGGAACATGATTCTAACTGATATAAGGTTAATTGCCGGTGCTGGATTTGATTATGGGCAGCTATGATGGTCAGATATGTTGTTATATGCATATGTGTGATGTATTACATCATGTGGTTGTACCTCATGGGGTGTAGGAATGAGTTGTTCCAGCTGGTTGAGGTTGATACCATGTGTTGATGTGGGAATCATGTTTTTGGGAAATGATCTGTTGGTGAAAATTTTGTTCTAAGGTTTATTAGTGTGCGTAGAAGGAATAATTTTAAGTTTAGATGGTGTTGTTGGGACTATGTGGATTGGGGTGATGTAGGATCACCCGCGAGTACATGTATGGTGAGTGCATTAAGTGATTTGATGATTTCGGAAGGGTTCTTGGCACATTCGAGGATGAATGTTTGTTTAAGAGGGGAGAATGTAACGATTCGACCAGTCGTTTTGGAATTAGCATTCTGTTCGGTCGTTTAAGGTCTCAAGAAGATTTATATTGTGTATCATGAGTTGCATGTGTGGCCGGGTTAGGTTTTCGGATGATTCGGGATTGATTTGGAAGAATGATTCTTGTTTTAAAAGCTTAAGTGGCGAGAGTTGACCAGAATTTGACTTTTGTGTAGACAACTCCGTTGATATTTTTTTGTTGATTCCAATAGCTTCGTATGGTGATTTTGGATTTAGGCATATGTCCGGATTTGGATTTGGAGGTCCGTAGGTTGATTTGATGCATTTTGGCAAAAGTTTGAAAGTCGAAAGTTTGGAAGGTTGAGAGGTTTGACCGGGAGTTGACTTTATTGACATTGGGTTTGTATTCTATTCCGGGAGTTCTTTTAGCTTGGTTGTGTCATTTGGGACTTGCATGCAAAATTTGACGTCATTCCGAATTGATTTGATATGATTCGGCGCGAATTGTAGAAGTTGAAAGTTCATAAGTTCATTAAGTTCGATTTGAGGTGCGATTCGTAGTTTTGATATTGTTTGATGTGATCTGAGGCTTCTAGCAGGTCCACGTTATGCTTTGGAACTTATTGGTATGTTCAGACGGGGTCCCGAGGGGCTCCGATGAGTTTCAGATATGTTTGGATTGTGTTGCGCTGGTTTTTGATATTTCCACATCGTTTATTCAAGCATAAATGGTACCACATTAAGCAAATGAGTTCCCATTTCTGTTTTATTGAATCATTAGATCCGTATCGTAATTACAGATCCATATAAAAAAGAATCATCGAATTTGGATATCGTATGAGGAAGTTATGCTCATTTTAGTGTCGAAGAACAGAGCTGGTGCTGGTGCTTCGTAGATGCGAAGTTGTGTCCGCATCTGCGGCCCCGCAGGTGCGAAAAATAGTCCTAACAGCTGAAAATGTGCAGGTGCGGCCTTTTGGGCGCAAAAGCGTAAATGCTGTGTATTATAAAATTAGACTGCGTTCTTTTGATATTTTGAGCATATCTTTAGCTCTAGAGCTCCGATTAAGGTGATTTTCACGGTGTTCTCATATTTTAATGGGGTTCAGTATATAATCTTAATTTTTGTATTTTAACATGATTCCAGTAGTTCATTTGTGAATTACTCCATGTTTTGATTGAACAATTATGGGTTTTTATCAAAACTTTTCTAAAGAGAATAATTAGGTTTTAAACATCGATTCAGAGTCGGAATTGGATGAAATTAGTATGGTTGGACTCGTAATTGGATGGGTTTTCAAATTTTGTAAATTTTGTCAGCTTCTGAGGTGTGAGCCCAGGGTTGACTTTTTTGGTTGACTTAGAGTTTTCATTAAAGATTGAAGCTTTATTATCTGAAATTGTTTCTTATGGATTTTATTTATGATATTAACTTATTTTTGCTAGATTTGAGTTGTCCAGAGATTGTTTCACACGAAAAGGCCATTTTAGAGTATCAGTTAGCTTTTTTGAAGTAAGTATCTTAACTAGATTTGTATGGGGGAATTACCCTTTAGGATTCGAATCGTTTGTGGTATTTGTGTCATGTGAACCCGTTTGCGCAAGGTGACAAGTATTTACTTCGACTTATATGTGAAATTTGACAGGTTTAGACTCTTAGGTTTCGCTCATGTATTCATATGGAATTGTTAGCACATGTTGTATCTTTTATTTTTCATGTCTATTATCACATGCTTTATTTGACATGTCACTTTCTTTACTTTTTGAGTTTGCTCTTATATGCTCTATATGAATTTTGTTGTCACTTTTATCATTATGTGATTTCTTTTATTGTGGAGTTATTCTTAGTTGAAGTTGTTGTACATGATATCCCTTTTGTTGCCGGTTTATTCTCATGCATTTAGACGTAGTACTAGTTCGTGCCATTCTCTTTCATTGTTAGCCTAATTCATATACTAGGAGCCGAAGTTTGCCATTTCACGAAAATACTTTCACTATTGAGTTTATCCTTAAACAATTAATTGGAATTGAGGTTATCGAAAGTCATTAATAAGTTTAATTGAAGTTGTGTAAAAAGGGGGTGTCGTTCCTTGTTGAATTACTTTCCCATTCCTATTGTTGTTATGGAGATTTTATACATATTGTGTTTGATCTGTGGGATATTCGTTGTGGAAATATTGTTATTGTTGGATCTTTGGAAAGGTTGTGGACTATGGGCACTTGTGTTACGAGTTGATACCTTGTGTTGTTGTGATGTTAGCATTTGTGAATTGTTGTGTGGTTTTGGTTGTTGTTATACAGAGTATAGGTGTGGCATTTCACCGTTATTGTTTTGCGAGTATAATGGTGGTATTTCACCATTGTGGTTATGCGGAGTATAGGGGCGGCATTTAATTGTTGTTATGCAGAGCATAAGGGTGGCATTTTCCCATTGTTGAATGTACGTAGTGATAAGGGTAACTATTTTGTTATTGTCCGGGTAGAGTGATAAGGGTGGATATTAAACGGAGTGACATAGGTATCTATCGACGAGATAAGGGTGGAAAATGTTATTGTTAGGGCAGAGTGATAAGGGTGGATATTAAACGGAGTGATATGGGTCGCTATCAGAGAGATAAGGGTGGCAATGTTTGGGATGATGTGTGATGGTTTGGAGATATCGTGTTAGTGATTTTCGTGTGATGTTGTGCTTTTTCTTGTGTTTGTCATACAAAACTTACGTGACTTGTTTTGTTGTTTTGATGAGCTACTCGATGTCTTCGATATTACTTGCTGAATTGGGCTGCAGTAGTACACTCGCACAAGCATACATCGTAGCATGCCACTTATACTAGCTCAGGAGTATGAAACTTGACATTTGTTGATCATGCCCATGTGTTCTTGTATTATCTGTTTCCATATTGATATTGATCCTACGACTATGCTAGAGGGATTGTGATTGTGAGCCGACGACCATGCCGGGAGGATTTTGATTGTGAGCCTTTGATCATGCTAGGCTGATTGTGATTGTGAGTTTGTGACCACGCCGAGCGGATTGTAAATGTGAGCCTGTGATCATGCCGCATGTGAGTTGTCTGTGCGGTTGTGATTTATATGTGTGCACGAGGTACCCTAAGTATATGATGGTGGGTTGAGACCCGTGACTTGTGACTATGCGATGAGGTATCACAGGGTGAATTCGTTGTGAATCTTGTGTTAGAACGACTTGATTGATTGATTGTACTTTGTGTTCCTTATTTGGTTTCAATGATACTTCTCGGTGTTCATGTTGCTTTACTGTTTATATCACATGTTGATTTTCTTGTCATTTACTGATTTCTACTTTCCATTATTAGATTTATACTTCTATACTACACATGTCACTTTGTCTAGTGAGTGTCTTGACTTATACCTCGTCACTACTCCACGAGTGTTGATACGTGGTGTACTCATACTACACTTCTGCATATTTTTGTACAGACCGAAGTAATTCCGAGTCTGTGGATTGTTAGATAGCAGATCAGATATTATTGTGGAGACTTCAAGGTATACCTGCCGTCGCGTTCGCAGGCCTCTGAGTCACCTTTGAAAGTTATTTGTGTATAGTTTATTCCTATTCCAGAACAACTGTACTTAAAGATTTTCTAGCAAACTCAGTAGAGCTTACAATTTGTACTACCGATTTTGAGATTGTTGTCTTTGTATAGAATTTTTTGTTTGATATTTAATAATTGTTGGTTGAATTTTACCATTTATCAAGTAAGTGTTAGGCTTACATATTCTTAAAGACTAGGTGCCATCACGATATCGTACGGAGTCGGGGTCGTGACATTTACTGATTCTTTTTTGTCTTTCTGATTTTCGTCATCTACAAAAGGATGGGAGATTTGAGAAAGATTATGAAAGATCAAATATGCGGGAAGGTATTAATAGGGACATACAATATTTTAGGGTTAGCTACCAAATCAATTAGCGATTTAATGCCAAATTTGGTTTCCTAGGGGCAAGGATGCGTTTAAGATTTGAATTTAAAAATTGGCAGTTAATTGGCTATAGTTTAGATGGCAGAGATATATAGTCAGCAATTCTAGGAACATGTTCCCCTTTTTTCATGCAAACTGGAGGCATTTATAATTACCTTTCTCATACTCGAATAGGATCAAGATTAGATAAAAAAAATTTGGTTTAGATGGTATGATAATTTAACAAACTCATTCAACTACATGCTGGAGAGGAGGTACAAACCTGAGCATCAAAAGAACCAGGTTCTTTGATTGATCTCCTCAAGGTGGCTGAGTGTCCACTAGAGAATATGGAGAATATCATAGACCTTATGTAATCCTCTTGGTCATGCTGACGTGCCATGCACACATACCTATTACAGTATAAGATGGAGTTAGACATTTTCAATGCTTAGACAATACAAACACTTAATTTAACATAGCCAATCATTGAGAATCAAGAATATGCTCAATTTATTTTGATCAAACCAAGCTCCAAGCAGTTTCTTTTAAAGTGATCCTTGCTCAAAGCTTTGGTATAGATATCCACAATGTGCTCTTTAGCTTTGCAAAACTCCATCGAAATTATCCCTTTCTCAACATTATCTCTTAGAAAATCCTCTTATGATGTACTAAATTCTTTGTGATATTCATAACACTTGTTTTATCATAGAATATTGTCAGACATTCAACCATCATAACATAATTCTCCAACCGTTGATTGACCCATAATAGTTATGCACAACAACAAGTTGGAACAACATATTCAGCCTCCACAGTTGATAAGGCTACTAAATTCTACTTGTTTGTAGCCCAAGATAGTGAATAATCCAAGATGTGTTGTTCTTATCTATCAGGTACCCACCATAATCCGCATCGACATATCCCACCAAGTCAAAATGACCTCCAGACGGGTACTAAAGAACTAGTTTTTGAGTAACTTTGAGATACCTCAAGAACCTTTTCACAATTTTCATATGTGACTCCTTCAAATTTGACTGAAATCTCGCACAGAGTCCAACATTAAACATAATATCATTTCTACTCACTGTTAGATACAAGAGAGAATTAGTACCCCTATAACTTTTTTCTTTGATAGACGAACTGTCTTCGTCCATCTAACTGAGTAGAAGTGACAATATGAGTATCAATTGTCTTATAAATATCTATCACAAACCGTTTAAGTAGTTCCTTGATATATTTTTACTGATGAATCATTGTACCCTTGGGTGTTTGCTTGATTTGTACGCCAAGGAAGAAAGCTCACCTATTATGCTCTTTCAAATTCACTTCTCATCAAATTTGCAAATTCACTACACAAGAGCTCATTAGTAGCACAAAAAATGATATCATCAACACAGAACTAAACAATCAATAGATTACCTTTCTTCTTCAAAAATAGAGTGTTGCCAATTTTACCTTTACCCGTTCTCTAGAAGTAATTTTTACAACCTTTTATACCAAGCTCTTGGTGCTTGCTTCAACCCATACAAAGACTTGTCTAACTAATAGATATGATTAGGAAAGTCATGTCTTTTAAAACCTGGAGGCCGACACACAAATACCTCCTCCTTTATATTCCCATTAAGAAATGCACATTTAACTTCTGTCTGGAACAATTTAAAATCCATATATGCTGCTAAAGTAATGAGCATCCGAATAGCGTCCATTCTGGAAGTGATGAGTGGTGATTTTACCATTTATTTTAGTCTATTTCTTAGATTTTGCATCCTTTAATTATAATATAAAGTTGTTTATAGTGTGTATTGCTATATTTTAAGGTAAATGATGCCATGAAGAGAGTTGAATTCGATTGAAGTGGAATTGAGAAAAAAGAGTAAAACAAGTGCAAATTTCTTCAGTGATTCCGTATCCGCGGAGGACTGGTCGCTTTTGCGACCTCGTATCTGCGGAGAAATAGTCCGCATTTGTGGAAGAAGACCTGGAAGGCATGAACCGCTTTTGCGATTGATTCACCACATCTGCGGTCGCGCTTCTATTCTTGGCGTCCGCATATGCATTCACGCTCTTTCACGTGGATGTCCGCTTCTGTGGAGTAACCTGTTTCCATCAAATCTCGCTTTTGCGAGCTTCTATTCTGAGGACAATGTTGACATTTCACATTTTCTCGATTCTAAACCCACAAATACACGACTAGCCCATCTTTGGCATATCTTTGGCTTATTTTTCAGTCTCGTGACTAGAGAAGACAAGTTTGGAAGCTAGGGTTCTTGCAGACACACTTGGGTCTTGAAGATTTGAAGTTTTGGTTGAGTATTTCTTACTCATTTATGCTCATTTCTTCATTTTCTTTCTTTGTATTTAATATTTAAGTGTGTAATATTTTTTCCAACACTTGAATCTTATTTATGGGAATATTCATATTTAAAGCGTGGATTAAATATCTTGTTGTGCTTATGTATTGAACGATTTTTATTCATTATGAAGTGAGTTATTGTTTTTTTAATTATTCTTGTTCTTTAATGTTTTCAAAGGGAGTAGCTAACCCTAGGACTCACCCATTTACTTCGAATTAATTTTGGAAAATATAATTTGGGGTTCGGAAAGATTAATTAACAAGATCTTGAGACTTTAACCCTCACTTTATAGATTCTACATAGGGATAAGATTGAATTACTTGTAGCCATATCCGGGTATGCTTATCTCTTAATTGTTTTAGGGATAATTCAATTAGGAAGTCTTGTTAGTATTTGAAAGAAGCTAATATAAAATTATTACCCGAGGCTAATTAACATAAACTCCCTCATATTTGTAAAATCGTGAAATACATTGGATCGTTACTTTAAGTGCAATTCCTTATACATCCATGGTTGTAGCCATTAATCATTTAATTTTCTTTCTAGGTTAGTTTTTATTATGGCATTTAGACATAAATATTTTCTCAAAACATTTCTAAGTGTTTGGCTTAGCACAATAAGTGATAATTCTCTACACGCTTAATCGCCTACATATATTTCTCTGTGGGATTCGACCCCGACTCATAGTCGGGTATATTATATTGCATGCGAACCTGTCCATTTACTTTTTAGTAGTGCATTTGGATGTTTTACCATTTATTTTAATCTCTTTTCTTTAGATTTTGCGTCCTTTAATTATAATATGAGATTGTTTATGGTGTGTATTGCTAGATTTTTAGGCAAATGATACCATGAAGAGAGTTGAATTTAATTGAAGTGGAATTGAGAAAAATAGAGTAAACAAGTGCAAATTCCTTCAGTTATTCCGCATATGCGGAGCACTAGTCGCTTTTGCGACCTCGCATCTGCGAGGAAATTGTTCGCATTTGCGAAAGAAAACCTGGAAGGCATGAACCGCTTCTGCGATTGATTCATCACATCTACGGTCGCGCTTCTGCGCTTGACGTCTGCATTTGCGTTCATGCTCCTGCTCGTGGGTGTCTGCTTCAACGGAGTACCCTATTTCCATCAAATCTCGCTTCTGCGAGCTTATATTCGCATCTGCGTAACTGCACCCGTGAGGATTGTTTCGTAGGTGCGGTCAACCTGCTTCAGCTGAGGACAGTGTTGGCATTTCACATTTTCTTGATTTCAAACCCACAAATACACGACCTATCCCATCTTTGGCATATCTTCGGCTTATTTTTCAGTCTCTTGACTAGAGAAGACAAGTTTGGAAGCTAGAGTTCTTGCACACACACTTGGGTCTTGAAGATTTGAAGCTTTTGGTTGAGAATTTCTTACTCATTTATGCTCATTTCTTCATTTCCTTGTTTTGTATTTAATATTTAAGTGTGTAATATTATTTCCAACACTTGAATTGTTTATGGGAAAATTCATATTTAAAGTGTGATTAAATATCTTGTTGTGCTTATGTATTGAACGATTTTTATTTATTATGAAGTGAGTTATTGTTTCTTTAATTATTCTTGTTCTTTTATATTTCCAAAGGGATTAGCTAACCCTAAGACTCGTCCATTTACTTTGAATTAATTTTGGGAAAGATAATTTGGGGTTGAGAAAGATTAATTAACAAGAACTTGAGGCTTTAACCCTCACTTTATAGGTTCTACCTAGAGATAGGATTGAACCATTTGTAGCCATATTCGGGTGTGCTTCATATATTAATTGTTTTAGGGATAATTCAATTAGGAAGTCTTGTTAGTTTTCGGAAAAAGCTAATATAGAATTATTACTCGAGTTTAATTAACATAAACTCGCTCATATTTGTAAAATCGTGAAATACATTGGATCGTTACTTGAGTGAAATTCCTTATGCATCCATGCTTGTAGCCATTGATCATTTTATTTGATTTCTAGTTTAGTTTAAGTTTTCACAATTAGATATAAATATTTTCTCAAAATATTTTTAAGTGTTTGGCTTAGCACAATAAGTGATAATTCTCTTACGCGCCTAATCGCCTACATATTGTTCTCTGTGGGATACGACCCCGACTCATAGTTGGGTAAATTATATTGCATGCGACCATGTCCATTTACTTCTTAGTAGTATATTTGGACGCCATCAAAATTGGCGCCATTACCGGGGAACAATTTCGCGTATTTAGGTTGTTTGAGAAGTAAGTATAAGTGCTTTGGTCCAAACTTGTGAATATTTGTGTAATTATTTTTTTTATCTTCTTCTTCTTCTTCTTCTTCTTCTTCTTCTTCTTCTTCTTCTTCTTCTTCTTCTTCTTCTTCTTCTTCTTCTTCTTCTTCTTCTTCTTCTTCTTCTTTTCTTGGTTATTTTCTTAATTTTGAAAAATGGCATCGCATAATAAAAATTGGTCGGATGGTAGTTGTTCTTACTTTGATGACCCTTGTCCTTATTGGTAAAACTGTTTAATTCTTCGGGAGGCGGATTGTGCGTACAATCTCAAACCCATGAGTGGAGTATTTGTGATAAGTGTGGTCGTCAAATGGTCATTGGGATTATTGTGCTTATTTGTCCTTCCCTTTCCCTTTCATCATCCCCCGCTATGATGATTCTACTTTTTGTGATAAAAATCATAGGGATATGGAAGTGGAATAAATTAAGCATGGTCAAAATGGAGAGTTGAAGCTTATGTTAGAATGCCTACTTGAAGGAGGAAACAAAGTACAAAATGCCTTGAAGGAGATTTTGAAAATAGTCTCCAAAATGATTTGGCGCTTGAAAGGTTGCACTCATAAATGGGATAAATGCTTGAAGTTTTAGAGGTCCAAAAAGCCTCGAAAGTGGATGATAGCCAAAAACCTTCCTTAAATGTGGAATCCGAAAATCCTTCCTTGGCACTTGATCAAAACCAAGAAGAACTCTCAAATTCTCAAAATGAGAGGATGATGCTCATGTTGGAGGCCATTCTTGGAAATGAGGAGAAGCACAACTTGGCACTCGAGGACTTGAAACAAGTCTTGACTCAAAATGATGAGAATATCGGCACTCTGGAAGATCGAATGAAATATTGGTTGAGGCTCACTATGCCCACCAACTCGAGAGTCTGGAAAAAAGTCAAGAAGATTCCAACTTCGAGGAAGAAATTGAGCTTTATTTTGAGGAATCAAGAATTGAACATCCGCCAACCGACTCCATGCTTGTTAGTGATGCCGAGAAAAATATGGAATTAGAGTGAACCGGTGTAATTGAAAATTTGGTTGAGATTGACTCTAGTCCGAGGGAAAAAGAGAATGTCAAAATTTGGGAAAAATTACAATTTGAAGGCTTGAGGTCGCATTCCAATAATTTTTCAACATTGGAATTGCATGGTGATATGGGAATTGAGCAGTGCGAATCCAAATGGGAGTGTAAATAGAAAAACAAGAGCCATACATTTTGCAATTTGCATATTCAAGAACTCAAAATGACATTCCTCAAAAGAAAGCCAATAGATTCAGAACGAAGAAATTGAAGTTTGGCTTGATCATCTATGTACCACCCCCTGTTGCTCGCGGTCACAAGCTTGATTCCAAGTTAGGTGCCCAATTCATATCGTCCAACTGGCGAGAAAAGTGGTAAAATTGATTCGTGTCGTGCCACGATGTTAAATACGACGCTTGGTGGGAGGTAACTCATCGTTTTTAATTTTTTAATAATTTTTGAAATTTTATTTTTTAGAATACCTTAGTATATTATTTTTGACTTATCTGCAAAGCTTCAGATTTTTTAGAGTTGAATTGTCGAGTTTTAGGTGTTGGAGTGTAACGGCCCGGCCGACCGTTTTGTGAATTAAAGTCTCGTTCAGCGGCATAAGATATTGAACAACGTCGTATTTTGTGTTATGGCTTGCATGCATGGTCGAGTTCAGTTACTGGATGATTCATAGTCAATTTGGAAGAATGATTCTAGTTTTCGAAGCTTAAGCGATAAGAGTTGACAGGAATTTGAATTTTGTGTAAATGACTCCGGAATGGGGTTTTGACAATTCCAACGGCCTCATATGGTGATTTTGGGCTTAGGCGCACGTCCGGATTTGGAGGTCAGTAGGGTAATTTGAAGCATTTTGGTGAAAGTTGGAAAACTTGAAGTGTAACGACCCGGCCGGTCGTTCTGTGAGATTAGCCTCGTTTCCACCATTTCAGACTATTTATATGGTGTTGGGTCGACTGGTTCGGGTTCAGAGTGGTCGCACTGAGAACTGAGACACTTAGTCTCTTAAATTAGCTTAATAGTTGAAAGAGTCAACAAGGAGTTGACTTGTTGGTAAACGACCTCGGAATGCGGATTTTATGGCTCTTATAGCTTTGTTAGGTGATTTGGGACTTAGGAGCGTGTTTGGAATGAAGTTTTGATATCCGGTGTAGAATTAGGCTTGAATTGGCGACAGTTAGTTTTTGATGATTTCCGGTCGGCAGTGGAAAATAGGCTATCAGGGTCGGAATGGAATTCCGACAGTTGGGGCAGGCTCATAATGTCATTTTGGATATGTGTGCAAATTTTCAGGTCAATCGGATGTGTTTTGGTTGGTTTCGGCATCATTGGCGAAATTTAGAAGTTTCAAAGTTCTTAGGCTGGAATTTGATGTAATTTTGGTGTTTTCGTGTTGTTTTTGGTGTTTCGAAGGCTCGACTAAGTTTGAATGATGCTATGGGGTGTGTTGGTANGTTGAACTTAGGAAAATTGCAGCAAATAACTGCTGGTGTTAATCTTCTGGTGTTGCCGCACCTGCAGATGGGCAGCCGCAGGTGCGATGCCTCAGGTGCGAAGGACCTTGCACAGGTGCGAAGATAGGCTAGGCAAGAGGGATCCGTAGGTACGAAGCATGGGACGCACCTGTGAAGCCGCAGGTGCGGAAAGTGTCTCGCAGGTGCGAAGTTTGGACTGTTAGTGTGATTTCGCAGGTGCGCACCTTGGACCGCAAGTGCGAGGAATTTTTCCGTAGGTGCGGATTAACTGGGAAAACAGTATAAAATGGTACCTCCGCGAATATTTTGGCATTTCCTCCATTTTTGCATGCAGATTTAGCTGGGTTGAGAGATAATTGAAGGGCAAATTCGAAAGGCTTGCGTGGAGGTAAGTTCCCGGATCATAAAACACGTCTTTATGTTATTTTGTATCATATTAAGCTTGAAACTTGAGGATATTAAAGTCGAAAAGTTGGGAAAAATGGGAGGAAGTTTGGAAAATTCTTTTGGCGATTTGAGTAGGCAATTGTGGTCTGATTGTGGTGTTCTTGGTGTGTGTAGAATCGTGGGAGGAAGAGGATTCTATTCATGTAAATTTTATCGAATTTTGAGACGTGGGCCCGGGGCTCAGGTTTGCCCGAATTTCAATAATTGTTTCTAAATTGATAATTTTCGATTGGGTTTTGTTCCTTTACCGTATATTGATGATGTTAATATTGTTTTGGTTAGACTCAGAGAAATCAGGAGCCAAATTGAGGGGTAAGAGCATCGCAGATTAATATTGTGGCCCGGTAGAGGTAAGTAATGGATATAAATCTTGTCTTGAGGGTATGAAACCCTGGACTTCATATTTCTCACTGTTTTTAGAATGGCGCACATATCAGATGATGAGTATGTGGCGCGCACTGATTTTTGGATTGGACTTGGTCCTCTCCGCGACAACTATTGAGTTGCATATTTTACTCTAAATCGTATGTTAAATTGTGTTCTAAAGACTATTGCTATATTTGGGCTATAAGCCGTGTTTGGGGCCTCGTGCCAACTTGTTTAGACCCCTTAGGGGCTTTTTACTTCTATTTCCTTACTGTTGATTTATGATTTACACTCAGTCATATTCTGCTTAACTATTTTCGAAACTCAGCCTTATTTACACTATTTTGAGATATAAAAATGATGTTTTGGGTCGAGTACCCCTTTTACTGATACGCCCGAAGGGATTTTGAGAGCTTCTGACTGAGTGAGGCCGAGGGCCTGATTGTGAGGATATGATACGCCACGAGGTGGCTTGATATTACCGTTTGGGATGAAGGAGCCCCTCCGGAGTCTTTACACACCCTTAGTGAGCGTAGGTACCTACCGAGTGCCGAGTGCCGAGTTCCGAGTGATGAGTGATTGGGAGGCATGAGTGACAGTGAGGTTGCCCGAGGGGCTGATACTGAGTGGCTGTGAGGTGCTGAGTGATGTTCTGCCCGAGCGGCGATTTATGATTCATGTTTCTGCCCGAGGGGCTACTTATGATTTATTTCATTTTTACACTAAATATTTCAGTTATTTTTATTTCTGAAATTCTTGGAGAAACACATTTTTCAAAGGATTATTTTGCAGTTGGTTTTAAGGCATGATGATTTCATATATCTATGTATATACTGTTGGGAAGAAAACGCTGTGCTTATTGTGAATTGATGATATTGATTTTTATTTTTTTCTTGCCCCTTAGACTTGATTTATTCTCATTACTACTGAGTTGACGTACTCACATTATTCCCTGCACCCCTATGTGCAGATTCAGGTGCAGATACCGAGCGTTAGCCATCTATTCTGTGCGGAGCTGGAGTTCGGGATATAGAGGTAGCTGTTCAGCGTCCGCATCATCTCTGTTTTTTCTTTTTTTTTGTTGTATCTATCTATTCGTTTGGAGATTTTGTAATATAATAGTACACTTGTTGATATATTTCTTAGATGTCATGACCTGTTGACTCCGGATTTTTGGATGGTTTAGACTATTTAGCTGTTTATTTTGCCTAATGAATTCAGTAATTCTATATACTTTGTGAAATGTTGAAAATGGCTGGGATTTTAGAAAGAAACTTTAATTTTGTGATTGTTGGCTAGCCTAGTTCCATGATAGGAGCCATCACGGCCGGTTAGGATTGTAGTCATGACAAGTTGGTAGCAGAGCCTAGGTTACATAGGACTCAAAGGTCATGAGCAGGTTTAGTAGAGTCTTGCGGATCGGTATAGAGACGTCTGTACTTATCTTCGAGAGGCTGCGGAAACCTTAGGAACAATCTCATTTTCTTGAATTCTGTCGTGTCATTTTGTTGATTCTGGAAATCTAAACTTCTGTTGTTTCATTCTATCACAGATAGTGAGGACTCGCGCTACCGATCAGGATGAATAGCCACCAGCTAGACCAGCGAGAGGTCGAGGTCGCGATCGAGGCCGTGGTAGAGGTATGGGCCCAGCCCGTGCAGCAGCCACGACAGTGCCAGTTCATCCCCCTACTGTTCAGGGTCAGATTCCGCCACAGATACTCTAGCGGGACCGGCTCAGGCACCGGCAGTGCCTATTGTAATTTCGGGTCTTCAGGAGACCTTGGCTTAGATTTTGACTGTGTTTACCACCCTTGCTCAGGAAGTTGCCGCTACTTCTCAGGCTGAGGGAGGCAGTCAGACTCCAGTTTCCCGGACACCTGAGCAGGGTACTCAGGGCCATCACACACCGGGGGTGGTTCCAGCCCAGCCGGTTGCTCCAGTTCGGGACTTCGTGGTTCCGACTATGCCATAGGACGAGTAGCATAGACTGGAGAGGTTTTGTAGACTACAACCTCCGACATTCAGTGGTGCTAAGGGCGAGGATGCCCATGGTTTTCTGGATAAGTGTTAGAGGATGCTGCGTACTGCTGGGATTTTGGAGACCAGTGGGGTCTCATTTGCTACATTTCAGTTTTCTGTTGCTGCTTTCACTTGGTGGGAGTCTTGTGAGAGGCGTAGGCATGTTCGTTCAGCACCCCTCACCTGGCAGCAGTTCTCCACTATATTTTTGGAGAAGTATTTACCCCAGTCACACAGGGAGGAGTAGCGCAGGCTTTTTGAGCAGCTGCTTCAGGGAGAGATATCAGTGATGCAGTATGAGATGTGGTTTTCGGAGTTGGATTGTCATGCTACCGAGTTGGTCCTATTGATAGGGAGAGGGTTAGGAGGTTTATGGCTGGCCTCACTTATCACCTCCGCCTTTTCATGACCCAGGAGAGAGTATCAGATGATACATTCGAGCAGGTTGTTGATATTTCTCGAGATATTGAGTCAATTCGCCACCAGGAGCGGGAGGAGAGGGAGGCCAAGAGGCCTCGTGGATCGGGCAATTCTAGTGGTGCTCCTTCTAAAGGGCAGTTTTAGCATAGTAGAGGCTGTTCATTCAGTCCTCCCCAGTCAGTCCGCCCAACCTATATTGGTGCATCTTCGGGGCATGATCCCCGCGGTTCTCAGCCATGCCGTTCTTCATTCGGTTTCCTCCCAGTTCAGAGTGCAGCTCGAGCACCACCAGTTCAGAGTTTTTCTATGCACGAGTCTTCTAATGGCCATTCTGGTGCCAGGGGTTTCTATCAGTCCCCACCTCCAGCTCCAGTGAGTTGTTTTGTGTGTGGAGAGTTTGGGCAGATGTGGAGGCAGTGTCCCCGTCATCCCGGTGATTCTTCTCAGCATAGGGGCCAGCCCTCGACTTCAGCCCCAGTTACTTCACCACTCGCCCAGGCAGCCAGGGGTGGTAGTCAGTCAGCTACAGGACGCCCTAGAGGGGGAGGTCGAGCAGGTGGATGTCAGGCTCGTATGTATGCATTTCCAGCCAGGCCAGATGCTATGGCCTCCGATCCAGTGATCGCAGGTATTATCTCAATCTGTTGCCGAGATGCTTTGACTTTATTTGACCCTGGTTCTACATATTCCTATGTTTCTTCATATTTTGCCCATTTTCTTGATATGCCCCATGAGTCTCTAGTTACCTTTGTTCATGTGTCGACTCCGGTGGGCGATACTGTGGTTGTGGACCATGTGTATTGGTCGTGTGTGATATCTATTGGGGGTCTAGAGACCCAAGTGGACCTACTGTTACTTAGCATGGTCGATTTTGATGTGATATTGAGCATGGATTGGTTATCTTCGTGTCATGCTGTTCTTGATTGTCACGCTAAGACCATGACCCTAGCTATGTCGGGATGTCCGAGAGTTGAGTGGAGAGGTTCTTCTAAGTATATGCCTAGAGGGTGATTTCATACCTGAAGTCTCAGCGCATGGTTGAGAAAGGGTGTTTATCTTATCTGGCTTTTGTGAGGGATGTCAGTGGTGAGACTCCCGCTATTGATTCGGTTCCTGTGGTCCGTGACTTTCCGGACGTGTTTCCTGCAGACCTGACGGGCATGCCGCCTGACAGGGACATTGATTTTGGTATTGACCTGGTGCCAGACACCCAGCCTATTTCTATTCCACCTTATCGTATGGCACTATCGGAGTTAAAGGAATTAAAGTTTCAGCTTCAGGAACTCCTAGATAAGGGGTTCATTCGGCCTAGTTTGTCACCTTGGGGTGCACCGGTGTTGTTTGTAAAGAAGAAGGATGGTTCTATGCGTATGTGTATTGATTATCGGCACCTGAACAGACTTACGGTGAATAACCGGCATCCCTTGCCTCATATAGATATCTTGTTTGATCAGTTGCAGGGTGCCAGGGTATTCTCAAATATTGACTTGCGTTCCGATTATCATCAGTTGAAGATTCGGGGTCCAGACATCCCAAAGACTGCTTTCAGGACTAGATATGGTCATTATGAGTTCCTGGTTATGTCATTTGGGCTGACCAATGCCCCAACAACTTTTATGCACCTGATGCACATCGCATTCCAGCCTTATCTGGACTCTTTCGTCATCGTGTTTATTGACGATATCTTGGTGTATTTGTTGGTCGAAATCCCAATGCACACGCAAGTGTACGTGGTCGACAAGTAATATAGG
>MDKI01230661.1:0-21782 GCA_005239505.1 Nicotiana paniculata
ATTTTATAAAATATTTTAAATAATAATATAATTATTAAACGTTATAACTGGGTCCCAAATTAGTGACCAAAGTTGGTCGTTATTTGCTTCCCCTTTCATAACTGACCAACTTTGGTCGCCAATTTTAAATAATATTTATTTATATTTCTAAGATATTTTAAATAATAATATAATTATTAAAACGTTATAACTAGGTCCCACATTAGCGACCAAAGTTGGTCACTAATTTCAATATTTTTTTCACCAAGCAAGTCTGACCAGCCCGGTCAACATGTTGACCACTCTACTGACCAAAAAGTGACCAACCTTGGTCGATGAATTATTTAAAATAATTATTTAATAATTTTCTCTACATTAACGACCAATTTTGATTGCTTTTTTTGACAGACCAACTTTGATTTGATCGCAAATTTTTGGTCAGAATTCCCAGATTTCTGGTAGTGATAACAAATGGATTTGGTTCTCCGAGTCTCATGTTAAAAGGGTCGACACAAGACTCCTTTTAGCCATGCTTTTACTAAAAGTCCAATATTCCAGCTTTAGTCAGAAATGTAATTTGCTTCTTTAATTTTCCATATTCTCTACTTTCTCAAGAATCTACACATTTTGATGAGTTTTAGACTTTCATTCCATGATTGAACAAAAAATACATTTACTTGGTCTGCATAGTAATAATTTTGTTCAACGATCGATCAAATACATGGAAAAATGTTTAAACAAGCTAAATATCAACTAAGATATATCCCTCAAATAAGTGAACATGATTTCTTTTTTGTATAACTATCTGGTATCTGATATCCAAGTAAAAAAAAAAAAAAATTGTAGTTCTTTTCCTTTTTTGACTAACTTAAGTAAGTAAAATAGCTTGTAAGTATTTAAGATTTTGATATCATCTATTGCACCTTGAGATTTCCTCATAAGCAATAAATCATTCGCAAAGCGTGAGGTTGAGAATTAAGATTATGCAATTTTGCCTACAAAGTATGATGAAAAACTTGCTCGAAATTCAGAGGCAGCCAATATTTAAAATTTATAAGTTCTAGATTTTAGCTCTTCTGAGGTTTTAAATTATTAAACTCAACGTAGCAATAATAAATTTCTTAAAACAAATACAGAATTTCGATCAAAGTTATCGAGTTCTACCGAACCCGTACTACATTAATAAATTTAACATATCAATAATAAATTTCTTAAGACAAATACAAAATTTAGACAAAGTTATTGAGTTCTACAAAACCGGTATATATATATATATATCCAATGCTTTGAAGAACAGATTTCTTTCTATTCTTATCCAAAACCAAGAAGAATATATCCCAAACAGGAAGAATGTCAAATAGGAATTAAAAGAAAAAAGAAGATAATGATCATCACCATTATTTTAACTATGTTGAAGCTACATATAAAGGCTTTGGTACACTAGCTAAGTGCTATAAATACAATAAAGATCTTACATGAAATTATAGAGTATTGTTTAGTAGCCAAGGATGACTTGCCTACTCCATTTGTCTCCCAACAAAAAAAAAAGTATATGATAATTAATAAATGATCGATCCTTTCAATTTGGTTGCAGGCAGATCATCCTGGCTATCTTGACATGCTCTTAATCTTTCATGTAAGGCCTTCTTCTCTATTGCTTTTTTTTTTTAAATCATGATTTTATGTCAATTTTTCAAGTCGGAAACTAGTGCGGCGTGATTTATTAAAAGATAATTGCACGTAAATATATATGTCAAATCGCTAAATATAAGTTGATAACCTAAAACATATATAGGGTAGATACTTGTTGAAGCATGTGTCATATTAAAATGACCCTTTATAGTCTTTTTACGCCGTTAATGTATAAAACTTAAAAAAAAAATTAAAGTTTTGTTGTTTTTGCATGAATTATGCAGACTTATTGTAATTTGGCAAACTTTTCTTTTCCATGCTAGGTTTTGCTTTGGATTTGATCCTTGATCTAATGTTATATATTCAATTTTTACTATACATAAAAGGATCGAACCCCTATTAGGTATGCTTGATGTGGAAAAAAACATTCTTTTTTTCAGATGAAAATAGTTTCTAATATTTATTATTTATCGAAAAAATTTCATCAAGAAAAGGAAAAATAATTTCTGCTACTTGTATGCAATATTCATTCTCAAAAAATTTCTTTACAAATATCTCAATTCTTACCCAATTTAGCTTGCTTCAAACAGTATTTACACATTGTTAATATTTTAATATTCAAAAGTATCATCAAAACACTTCGTTACACCGTATATCTGTCTTGTGTGATTATCCAATAACACATATTTAATTCCCAATAAAATACTGTAATAACTCAGAAAATAATAACTCGAGTTAAAATATTGCTTTAAAAACTTCCATGGAAATTTCGCTTCCTATAGGTTGCATTAGGTTAGGCTGTCCATATCGCACTTCTTGGAATACGGCCCTTCTCCGAATCTTGTATGAAAACGAAATACCTTGTGCACTGGGCTGTCTTTTTATCAAAGCACCTTCAAATGGAAACCAGAGTCAAAAGACTGCCAAATTGCTCGTCAATTAAAGTATTGAGTTTTTGGGCTCAATATCAAATGAGACAACCAAGGACTGCTAAATTGGCTCCTTAAAATTAATTAAATTTATCTGGGCCTATTTTAACAGTGTAGGCCCAATTAAGAAAGAAACCAAAAAAAAAAAGTAAAAATTGCACGGGGCGCTCTATTTAGGAGCCCCTCTTTAACTTGTACCCGCTTTGTTTTTATATTTGCATCGATACCCTTTTTTGTTAAAAGCCTTTCGAAAAGACAATTTTACCCTTTTACAAGCAGTCAAGCCTACTTTCTCTCTCTCTTCAAGTAAACCCCATTCCTCTACTTCCATTCCTATATTTTGCAAATACTCTCTTTCTCTCTCTCTCTCTCTCTCCCATTCTTCTCTTTGACGATCGTCATTATTTTTTGATATTCATCGCTTCAACTGTTTGTTCGCCAACAATATTACGTATAATCACAGGTACATTGCAGTACCTTTACATTCTGGACATTGTTTTTTTTTTTTCTGATAGTCTGTTTTAAATGAACATTTCTATAAACTCTTTAGCTAGGGAGCTGAAGTTTTGTTTGTGTTTTTTGTTATATTTTTATGAATTAAGGACAAAACTTCAGCATATGAGGTGCTGAAGATTTTACAAATGAATTAATTGACTTCATCATCTTGTGCTGAAGTTTTAAAAAAAGCTCATGACAAACCATAGAATTAAGGACAAAACAGCAGCATATGAGGTGCTGAAGATTTTACAAATGAACTAATTGACTTCAGCATCTTGTGTTGAAGTTTTTCATAAAGCTCATGAAGACTAAACAAACATCAGCACATTATGTGCTGAAGTCTTTACAAATGAACTGATTAACTTCAGCATCTTGTACTGAAGTTTTTCATAAAGCTCATGAAAAACTATAGAATTAAGGACAAAATATCAGCATATGAGGTGTTGAAGATTTTACAAATGAACTAATTGACTTTAGCATCTTGTGTTGAAGTTTTAAAAAAAGCTCATGACAAAACTATAGAATTTAGGACAAAACTTCAGCATATGAGGTGCTGAAGATTTTACAAATGAACTAATTGACTTCAGCATCTTGTGCTGAAATTTTTGATAAAGCTCATGACGACCAAACTATCGAATCCAGGTATTCAAACTTCAGCACAGTGGTTGCTGAAGTATTAAAAAATGAACTAATTTACTTCAGCATCTTGTGCTGAAGTTTTTCATAAAGCTCATGAAGACTAAAAAAACTTCAGCACATTATGTGCTGAAGTCTTTACCAATGAAGTGATTAACTTCAGCATCTTGTGCTGAAATTTTTCAAAAAGCTCATGAAGACTAAACAAACTTCAGCACATGCGGTGCTGAAATTTTTACAAATAAACTAATTAACTTCAGCATCTTGTGCTGAAATTTTTCATAAAGCTCATGACAAAACTATAGAATTAAGGACAAAACTTCAGCATATGAGGTACTGAAGATTTTACAGATTAACTAATTGACTTCAGCATCTTGTGCTGAAGTTTTAAAAAATGAACTAATTTACTTCAGCATCTTGTGCTGAATTTTTTCATAAAGCTCATGAAGACTAAACAAACTTCAGCACATTATGTGCTGAAGTCTTTACCAATGAACTGATTAACTTCAGCATCTTTTGCTGAAGTTTTTCATAAAGCTCATGACAAACTATAGAATTAAGGACAAAACTTCAGCATATGAGGTGCTGAAGATTTTACAAATGAACTAATTGACTTCAGCATCTTGTGCTGAAGTTTTTGATAAAGCTCATGACGACTAAACTATTGAATCCAGGTATTAAAACTTCAGCACAATGGTTGCTGAAGTATTAAAAAATTAACTAATTTACTTCAGTATCGTGTGCTGAAGTTTTTGATAAAGCTCATGAAGACCAAAAAAACTTCAGCACATTATGTGCTGAAGTCTTTACCAATGAACTTATTAACTTCAGCATCCTGTGCTGAAGTTTTTCATAAAGCTCATGAATACTATACAAACTTCAGCACATGCAGTGCTGAAGTTTTTACAAATGAATTGATTAACTTTAGCATCTTGTGCTGAAGTTTTAAAAAAAGCTCATGACAAAACTATAGAATTAAGGACAAAACTTCAGCATATGAGGTGCTGAAGATTTTACAAATGAGCTAACTGACTTCAGCATCTTGTGCTGAAGTTTTTCATAAAGCTCATGACGACTAAACTATAGAATCCGGGGATAAAAACTTCAGCACAATGGTAGCTGAAGTATTTAAAAATGAACTAATTTACTTCAGCATCTTGTGCTGAAGTTTTTCATAAAGCTCATGACGACTAAACTATAGAATCCGGGGATAAAAACTTCAGCACAATGGTAGCTGAAGTATTTAAAAATGAACTAATTTACTTCAGCATCTTGTGCTGAAGTTTTTCATAAAGCTCATGACGACTAAACTATCGAATCCAGGTATTAAAACTTCAGCACAGTGGTTGCTGAAGTATTAAAAAATGAACTAATTTACTTCAGCATCTTGTGCTGAAGTTTTTCATAAAGCTCATGATGACTAAACTATAGAATCCGGGGATAAAAACTTCAGCACAATGGTAGCTGAAGTATTTAAAAATGAACTAATTTACTTCAGCATCTTGTGCTGAAGTTTTTCATAAAGCTCATGACGACTAAACTATCGAATCCAGGTATTAAAACTTCAGCACAGTGGTTGCTGAAGTATTAAAAAATGAACTAATTTACTTCAGCATCTTGTGCTGAAGTTTTTCATAAAGCTCATGAAGACTAAACAAACTTCAGCACATTATGTGCTGAAGTCTTTACAAATGAATTGTTTTGTGCGTGATTCAAATATGAGAAGAGACGGGGTGTTTTGTGCGTGATTCAAATATGAGAAGAGACGGAGGTGCGTGATTTTTAATTGTTATGTCAGGGGTAGAATGGTCATATTAGTGCGGATGTTTTATCAGCTGGCTACCAAATCAATAATTTTTACAAATAGGGTATACGTTAAAAGGTGGCTGCTACGTAGGTTATGGCTGCAAATCGCCCAAAAAAAAGTATGTGATGGGCCAATTATCCCTTTTTACATGGTGCTAGACATTTCTAGACCTTGTATATGTATTTTTAAATAAGAGAAATGTATATTTTAACCACTTTAAAAATAATAGTTGATAACATATATTATATATTTATTATAACTTTTGGTTAGAGAATCCAATTACTGCCAACCGCCCCGCCAGTTTTTTGTCGTTAAATAATGCATCATCAGCTAGTTGAATAAGTAAGATTTTTTTTACATATAAAATTCTACATCAAATTCCAACTCTCAGTTAATATAATTAACTTTTCTCAAAGCGACGTCGTAATTATGAAATTTCTAGGTTAGAGGCATCCGTTTTCCAGTTTAAACCAAGATTTGGTTCAATTGCACCACGTCAAATTTATCTAAAATTTGTGTTCAGCATCAAAGTTGTCAATTTTATCAATGGAAGGAAGAGATTAACGAGATTAGAGTAGAGAGAGATGAGCAGAAGAGAACTTGAGAGAAAACACTAACAGTTTCTTATTTCTTCTGCATTCTACAGTACAATACAGAGTAGCGTATATATACAGTATTTAACTAACTCCTCTAACTAACTTTGCTTTACATAAATAGCCATAGCCACCTTATTGACTAACTAGCCAGCTATCAAACCACCTTATTAACCTACTAGCCAACAATTACAATCAGCTTACACTTTCAACACTCCCCCGTAAGTTGATGCTTTGAATATATTCTCGACCCCAAGTTGATTCAACAGAACTTCATGTTGTGCTTTTCCAAGGCTTTTAGTCAGTAGGTCTGCCAGTTGATCCTTTGTTGAGAGATGATGAGTTGTGATTACTCCTTGACTCAGTTTTTTCCTTACAAAATGACAGCCAATGTCTATATGTTTGGTCCGTTCATGAAATATAGGATTGGCTGTTATTTGAATGGCAGCTTTGCTGTCACAAAACAGATCAACAGGTTGCTGCACTTCAATCCCAAGCTCCTTGAACAACCCTATTAACCAAGTAACTTCAGCTACACATGATGCCATGCTTCTAAATTCAGCTTCAGCTGAACTCCTAGCCACAGTTTCATGCCTCTTGGATTTCCATGACCCCAAAGCCTCTCCAAATTTCACTAGGTAGCCTGTAACATATCTTCTGGTCTGTAAACAGGAACCCCAATCAAAGTCACAGAAAGCTTGTAGTTGTTTAGTTTCTGTTGATGGCATTAGGAGTCCCTGACCTGGTGATGCTTTCAAGTATCTAACAATCCTTAGAGCAGCCTCCATGTGGGACTGTTTTGGAGCATGCATATTGATGTTCTAAAACGTCAATACCATACAAGAGGGGAGGTGATTTGTGTGGTGTCCGATTTTCGCATGCACTAGTTATAGAACGACCAGGTTCTTCTATGCGTTCCAACTTATGTTTGCAGAATAATAAATACAGAAAATAAATAACACAAGAATTTTACGTGGAAAACACCTGGCTTAAAAGGTGAACAACCACGACCTATCTAAAACGTCAATACCACACAAGAGGGGGTGATTTGTGTGGTGTCCGATTTTCGCATGCACTAGTTATAGAAGAACCAGGTTCTTCTTGTGTTTCAACTTATACTGTTTGCGGAATAATAAATACAAAAAATAAAGAACACAAGGATTTTACGTGAAAAAACTATTACACCCGTACTTTAATATTGATGTAAGTCGTAGTAATCCATATGAGCTTGAAAAGATTAAGACGATTCATGAGATTATAGATAAATTTAACTGTCAAATTTCGGCTATATTTCACCTAGACCTAATTCTTTTCATTAGTTTGGCTGAGCCATTCTTAACCATTGAAGTGTTTTTTAGGTTCTTGATATTATATATATCAATTATCTTAATAGGTAATGAAAATTTTATGTAGTAATGTCATCTAAAGACCAAAGATTAGAGAGAGATATACTTCTGATACATATGGAATAAAATCTAGCATGATATCCTAATATAATATCCATAAGTTTTGTTTTCAGTGTGAATAGAAAGTTTGAGTTGATGAACCCCTCTTTAAAATATGCATCGATAATCTCTAGCTCTTAATATTGTTGTTCGTGGCACGGCAAAGGGTTGATTAATATAATGCAATATGTAAGTTCATTCCTTTCTATAATTTATAAATTGATTATTTATGAGAATGAGAAAAGAATGTTATCTTTTTACCAATTTAAGAATTAAGCGTACGAAAATTTATACTCTTTACATGAGATTAGGAAAATTAGAAATTGTGAAAATATATGTATTTTTATATGAATGTTTTAATAAAATAATAGTGTATGTATTATTTTATATAGTACTATATGACCATAACAGTCCTTTTATTAGCTAAACAATTGTGTTTCTCAAGAAAGGTAGCAGTAACGTTTGACTTCTCGAAGTGAATCGAAGGGTACTTCATTGCTAAGTAATGTTAGGGAAGGATCGAAAGAGGGTTAGAAGGATGTGTATAAATTTGACATTGATGATCAGTGATCGGTTACTATTTGTCTTGAGATGAGCACAATTGAATTATAGATAAGCAACTCACTAAATAAACCTTTTCACAGTGGTGATCCATAATTGATGTTGAAGTTGGTCATATAATATGGTTTATTTGCATCAATAAGGTAAATTGGAGAACATTGGATGTTGATTATAGCTATGAGTTTATTAGTCCTATTCAACTTCACTTAGTTGTTCAAAGAGCAGAAATAATGAATTTGTGAAATTCACTCTTTGTACAGGATTTGTGTTTCCGGTTAGGACTTAATTCGGAATATTCCTGTTTAACCGAGTGTAAAATGGAGAGAATTAGCTGAAATTTTAATGGTCATTGTTCAGCGATAGACTGTATTGCCAGATTGGATTGTTTTGAATCTTGATGGTTTGAAAGGATTAGCTGCGTAACCTTAACAATGATGGTCAGTTATGGCTTGTCTTTAGGTACGTAGTTGATTATAGATGAGCATCTCTTAATTATTGTCTGTTGCGGAGGTGGGTTCAGAATTGATTTGAAAGCATGGTTTAAAGTTGTGACGTGGTTTGAGCTTGTCAGAGGGATTTTCAAGAGAATCGGCTTAGGTATGTTAAGGCTATCTGTTCTTTTTTTTGGCATGGTCCAAATTATACTAAAGAAACGATCAAATACACAATTTCTATAAACTACTCTATTCATAGAAATAGTAGGGGTGTCTATATTCTTGATTCCCCATGAGAATTATTATTATTTTCTGTTCATGGGTATCAAAATAATACGCAGTTGGAAAAGTTTATCCGGAAAGAATATTGAGATTATTACGTACTTTTCATGCATTTCATACATGTGTATTGACCCATGACCAGATGGCGTTATATACGCGTATATATGTAAATATATGTATATGGGATATGGGAAAAGGTTACGGCGTTATATACGCAGCACCACCTGATCAACTGGTATATGATGATGATGTTGACCACAGTGGCTGAAATATGATTCAAACGGCGTTATATACGCGTATATATGTATGTATATTCAAACGGCGTTATATACGCATATATATGTATGTATATTCAAACGGCGTTATATACGCGTATATATGTATGTATATATATGTATATGGGATATGGGAAAGGTTATGGTGTTATATACGCACCACCACCTGATCAGCTGGTATACGTTGATGATTTGCCCATAGTGGCCGAGATGATACGTTGGGATGCCCTCAGAGGCGTGATGATGTTATGTACGTAAATACCTATGGATTACATGACATTTGTACGCATATGCGTGACATTATAAATATTTCATGATCTACAGAGCTATTCAGACTTACAGGTTGATTTATGTGTCCTTAATTAATGTTGACTTATTATTACGTTTCAGTTCTGCCTTACATACTCAGTACATTATTCGTACTGACATCCTTTTGTTGGGGACGCTGCATTCATGCCTGCAGGTATAGATAATCAGTTTGACGAGCCCTCATAGTAGACGAGATTGACATTCAGCGAAGGATCGGTAAGACTCCAACTCATTCGGAGTGCAACCAAGTCTATGAGTCAGCGTGTCAGAGTTTTACTACAGACTTATGGGTAGGCCGGTACCCTGTCCCAATTGATGTCAGTAAATCTTAGAGGCTTTTTAGACAGATGTTCAATTTGTACAGTATGTCAGAGGCCTTAACGGCCCATATGTATTCATGTTTTATGAACGATAGTTTATTGATACAGCGTTTCCCACTTACAAGTTGTACATTACGAGTTCTGGCCATGTTGGCCCATGATAGTCCCAAAGAAAATAAATGAGTTACAGAGTGGTTCGCTCGGGCCAATGCGGCACCGCGCGGCAGCCACGCCTCCCAAGGTTTGGGGCGTGACAAAAACACCTGGCTCAAAAGGTGAAAAACCACGATCTAATTTCCAGTAGGATTTTCCCAAACACTCCACTAAATCACTGAGCCAAAAACAGTATTTACAAAAACTCTTTGTAAACCTAGGATTAACTCTAATTCCTTTGTGGCAAACTAGCCTCTAGCTATTTGCAACAAACTTCAAGTTAGCTATAACTTGAACACTCAGTACCTATTACAAATGCTTCTAGATAAAGCTAAAAATGTACAAATTGAATTCCCTACTACAAGCAAACTAGACTAAAAGACAACAGTTGGAACTGGTTCTTCTAGCTGGTCCAAGTAGATTCATAATCGCACACTTAAATCTCACACGAACTGCTTGCAAAATTGCCTTGCTAATTTTGCTCTCAATTCTTGCTTTGCTTCTGCTTTTGTGCGTGCCTGTAAAATAAGAACAATCTGCAATATATAGGATTAGTAGGCGAGAGATGTTCTAGAGTTCTAATGCTACTCTTCTTTGGTGGAAGAGTTCTAGTTAATCTCAACTCCTCGAATCCTTCCTTATCTTTGATTCTGTTCTTACTGAATAAAGAGTCCTTCTCCTTATTATTTTGCAATCTTTTCGATCAGGAAATATCTCTTTAATTCGCATATTTCATTTATCTCTTGCATGTGCACCTCGCATGCCTTTAACTCTGCATGTGTCTATGTCTCTAGTGATGGACCCGGTTCATCTTTGAGTTTCCTTGTCAATCTTCAAAATCATTCAATTTTTTGGACCAACAAATTCCCCCTTTTTGATGATGACAAACTATGTGCTTAGGTTTGTAACCAACTTAACCCAACATTAACACATTTTAGAGTATGAGCATTTATCATAAAAGAACCAGGTTCATTAGGTTATAAATATCACATGTTCAGAATAGCACATGACCATTTTCCCCCTTTTTGGCATCATCGAAAGTTGTAAATTTTAGAAAGTCCTAGATATTTAAGAATTACTCATGGACACTAGGGAAACTGCAAGTGCAATCATGGATTAATCATCAATAGTAAACCAAGAATGCAAACTATCAAAGAAAATGAAACAAGATTAAGAGCAAAAGCAGCAAAATTCATTGATAGAAGCATTGTTCAACCACAATCCACAAGAAGAAATAAAAACAGTTAACATCATGAGCAAAAGAAAACAAGAAAAATCCCTAATCTGGGTCACTGAAAGTCGAAGACAGGCTAGACTACTAAGGCTGAGAAGGGGTGGAGGCTGGGATTTTATCTTGGAGAAGAGATAGCATATCATTAAGAATCCCCTCATTCTTCTCCTTTTCTTTGGCAAGCTCAGTTCTAAGAGCATCCCTCTCATGTTCAACCTCAGTCAGGCGGTTCTTCAGCCTAAGTATTTCTTCATCCTTAGCCCCACCCTCCTGCAAATGCTCTGACTTTGCTGTTCACCAGAGTCTTCCTGGATGAACCAGGTTCATTTTCAGGAACATTGACAGCGTAGTCACACGCCAGAAAAGTGTTTTTGCCAAAGTGATCCTTGACTGTGGCCATTTCTGCCTTCTTTAGAGGCACCTTGTAGTGAGCAAGTACAGTTGTGAGGATGAAGACATAAGGAATGGCATGAGCCTTGGAATCGTTTACCACCCTGTCCAAGATCTGGATGATGAAATAAGGCCATTTGATCTGCTTTCCACTGTCCAGGCACTCCATGAGAACTAAGTCCATGTAATTTGATATGTACCTTCTCTCCTGCCTTGGCAGTACACACTTGTTAATGAACTCAAACACCACCTTGTGAGGAGGCTTCATCTCACTTTTGTAGACAACCCTTGGTTCAAACTCCTCTTCATTGTCACAGAACCTTCTGGTGATTTGTAAAGAAGTGGGAAGAGCATCCAAGTTGGGCCATATCTGCCTGGTGTAATCATCATATCCTTCAGACAGGATCCCAAGCACTTGTCCCAATTCTATGGAATCAAATGAAATTTTGGTCCCCTTCACTTGGCTAGAGATCCTACTCTTCTTGATTACAGCATTGGCCATGAACTCGACTATCTCACTTCTGGCCAACCTCTCATCCAGCTAAAGGACCATGTCTTTCCAGCCCTGTACCTCCAGCTTATCCATCAGATAGACCATGCCAGATTCCTCCAAATCTTTCAGCAATCTCCCCTTCAGAATGGTGCGCTTCCCAAACTTAGTCAAATTGTCCTTCTCTCCAGCAGTATCATCTTCTTCATCAGCACTCAAATCTTCCTCTTCATCAATTTGAACTTTCTTTTACTTTACTGTAGACCTTGTTCTCTTGGCTACAGTTGAGGGTGTAGCAGACACATATGCAGACTTATTTGAAGAAATCTTGGCTTTCTTTGGTTTGGGGGTCTGCACCTCAACTTCTGCCCTTTGATCATCTTGATGGACCAGGTCCATCTCCTCAATCTCAACAGCCTTTACAGTCTCAGCAATTTTCTCCTTTCCCTTCTCAGCTCTCTTTCTCTTACTTTCCTTCAAAGCCTTTTGTAACTCCTCCTCGCTCTGTCTTAGTGCACTTCTTGTGGTTCTTCCTCTTGGAAGAGGAGTTTCAGAACCAACAGATGGAGTGACTTTTCTCTTCTTACTTGCTCCTGCAGTTTCAGAATCCTTAGTCTTTGGAGTCCTTTTCTTCTTTGGTTTATAGCTCTCTCCTAACTTCTTCATAAGACTTGCCAATGTCTCCTCAATGGATGAACCAGGTTCATCTGTAGATTTTCCTAGATTTACTAATCCCTCAGCCGCTTCACTTGATTCATTTCCGCCTGACTTCTTGGCTCTCTCTTCTATTACTACTGTTTCAGTACCACAAATAGACAATCTAGTAATTTCTTCTCCATGTTCCCCTTGCTTCACTCCGACTTCCCTCTCTCTCTATTTCTTCCCCAATTTTAATTTTTACCACCTCTTCGTCTTACTTCTAGCAACTCCACAATTTTCACAGACCCAACTAACACAAACTTGTTTTCTAAGTTCTCCGCTATTTCAGACACATTCTCAAAAGCGATATTTGGTACAGATGATACTTGTTCAGAATCATATGATCCTGCTGCTTCCTCGGTAGCTGATTTGAACGAATCACTGGAATTGTGTGATTCTTGAACATGACTAGCTTGTAATTTGGCATTCAATTTTCTGGCGAGAGAACCTGTAGCCACTGTTTTCCTGGCGAGCATTTTAACCCGTCTTTTTCTGAGTTCTGGACTAGGGCTAGGTTGAGGAACAGTGGGACTGGGTTGAGAATTAGTAGGACTTTGTGGTGGAGGTGTTGAAGAAGTCGAATATGGAGTAATATGTGGTGGAGTACCAGGGTTATTCGAAGGGTTAGACATTTTTTATTAAAGATGGAAGAAGAAGATTTTGGATTGAGAATGAGGGCAAGGAAGATGGAAGGGTTTCGACAGTTGTAGAGTTGGTGAGTGATTTCAGAGGTGATGATGGGGGTTTTTAAAATGAGGAAGTAATTAATATATAACTGCAGCCTTTTTGGGTCAAATAGAGGTCTTATCGCCTCTGTAACTGATCAGTTAGAGGTGACAGTTACTGCTTCCCTAGGTTCTAGGAGATTTAGTTTTAATTGGAGTCTTAGGGTAGACGGAACTGGTTCAAAAATGGGATAAGGATAGATTGTGAAAAGATTTTGATTAGGTAGAGTTCTGCTCATGATTAACTATTAATATTTTAAAGTGTGTATAGTAAAGAACACATACCTCGCCTTTCAGATGAACCAGCACTAATGAACCAGGTTCATCATGTCAGAATCCTCTAGATCATGCCTCAATTTTCAATAATAGACAAAAACATCATTAGTAACCAATGAGTCATTTCAAAACATGGCAAGAGAGTATGTTATTTACAGCATGAGACTGAGCAACGATTAATCTGATTATTTACACAAATTTCAGAATTTCTAGCCAATTTTTTTTTCAATGTACATTATGAAATGGTTCAATTAGGTGATCTTAATCATCCCTAACTCTAACCTATTCCTTTCAAAATGATCTCTACTTAGTGTTTTTGTAAAGATGTCAGCAATCTGTTTATTAGTAGCACAAATTCAATAGAGATCAATCCTTTCTCATAATTATCCCTTCAAAAATAATGTCTAACATCTATGTGCTTAGTCCTTTTATGATGAACGGGGTTCTTTGTCATACTTATAACATTGGTGTTATCACAAAAGATAGGGATGCATCCAACATCAATTCCAAAATCTAGCAATTGTTGTTTAATCCACAATAATTGAGCAAAACATGAAGCTGCAGCCACATACTCAGCCTCAACAGTGGATAGAGCTACAGAATTCTGCTTTTTAGTGGTCCATGACACAAGACATGAGCCCAGAAAATATGCCATACCTGATGTGCTCTTTCTATCCACTAGAAAACATGCATAATCAACATCAGCATATTCCACAATATTAAAATTACTACCTTTTGGACACCAAAGACATAGATCAGTGGTGCCTTTTAAGTATCTCAAGATTCTCTTTACTGCAGTTAGGTGGGATTCTTTTGGATTAGCCTGAAATCTTGCACAAAGTCCTACACTGAAAACAATGTCAGGTCTACTAGTAGTGAGATACAACAGTGAACCAATCATTACCTTATACAGCTTTTGATCAACAGTTCATCTACATCTAGTTTTGTGGCTTTTGCAATAGGAGTGTCAATTTCTTTGGAATCTTCCATTTTAAACCTTTTAAGCAACTTTTTCACATACTTTTGCTGATGGATCATAGTTCTATTTGAATTTTATTTAATTTGTAAGCCTAATAAAAAATTAAGCTCACCCATCATGCTCATTTCAAATTCACTTCCCATTATTTTAGCAAATTCTTTACTTATTTTTTCAGTAGTTGCTCCAAAGATTATGTCATCTGCATATATATGTACCAAGAGATCTTTACCTTTTTCTTTTAAGAATAAAGTACTATCAATTTTACCTCTCTTGTAGTCATGCTCAATCAGGAATTTTGATAACCTTTCATACCATGCTCTGGGAGGTTGCTTGAGTCCATATAGTGCTTTGTCAAGTTAGTACACATGATCAGGATTCTCCTTGTTCTCAAACCCTGGAGGTTGCTTGACGAACACCTCTTCCTTTAGATAACCATTTAGGAAGGCACTCTTGACGTCCATCTGGTCAAGGATGAAATCCATATAAGCAGCAAAGGCTATGAGGAGTCTTATTGCTTCCAGCCTTGCCGCTGGAGCAAAGGTTTCATCATAGTCTATGCCTTCCTCCTGACTGTATCTTTGAACCACCAATCTTGCCTTGTTTCTTGTAACTATTCCATATTCATCAAGTTTGTTTCTGAAGACCCATTTTGTGCCAATTACTGATCTATCCAAGGTTCTTGGTACTAGATGCGAAACTTGACTTCTTTAAAATTAGTTGAGTTCATCTTGCATTGCATTCACCCAGTCTACATCCTGCAAAGCCTCAGCAACATTTTTAGGTTCAATAAGAGATAGGAAAGCACCAAAAGCACACAAATTCTTCAAAGAGGATCTGGTTTTGATTCCAGAGGTTGGATCAGTGACAATGTTCTCAATAGGGTGAGAACTTTGATATATGTATGGTTTCACAACCAACTGGTTACTCCTTGAAGTTCCTTCAGTGCCTTGTTGTTGTGGAACAGGATCAGGTCCAGGTTCCAATGAGGTTCGGAAATTAATTTGTTCAGTTCCCCCTATCATGTTGTCAGGGAGGGATGAACCTATTCCATCACCTATTCTATCCTACGGTGTTTCTCTAGTTTGGAATGAGTTTCTGACCAGCCCAATTTATTCATGCTCTTGTTCCTGTCTCTCAGAAAGAATGTTAGTTTCATCAAAAACTACATGCACACTTTCTTCAACACACATAGTGCTTTTGTTATAAACTTTATAAGCCTTACTATATGAAGAATATCCCAAGAATACTCCCTCATCACTTCTGGGATCAAACTTACCTAGGGAGTCTTTACCATTGTTGTGCACAAAGCACTTCCAGTCAAAAGCCCTAAGGTGGGATATATTTGGCTTTCTCCCTTTAAGTAACTCATAGGGAGTCTTCTCTACAAGTGGTCTAGTCATGCACTTGTTTATGATATAGCATGCATTATTAATAGCTTCTGCCCAAAAGCTATGAGGTAGTTTACTAGAAAGAAGCATAGTCCTAGCCATATCTTCAAGTGTCCTATTATTTTTTTCAACTTCTCCATTTTGTTGTGGAGTTCTAGGAGAAGAAAAGTTGTGATCTATGCCATGCTCATCACAAAATTCAGCAAATTTAGCATTTTCAAATTCAGTGCCATGATCAGACCTAATTGATGCAAGTTGATTTCCTAATTGTTTTTGAATTTTTCTACCAAAGGAGGTAAACATGTCGAATGCTCATATCTAGATGTTAGAAACAATTTCCAGGTAAATCTAGAATATTCATCAACAAGCATCGTTACATATCTCTTACCACCTCTGCTTAAGGTTCTCATAGGACTATAAAGATCCATATGGACCAGTTTCATCGATCTGGTGGTACTTACCACTTTCTTGATTTTGAAAGAGGATCTTACCTGCTTCCCCCTTGCACAAGCCTCACAGAATTTGTCTTCCTTGAACTTAATGTTAGGCAGACCTATCACTAAGTCCTTGGAGACTAGTTTGTTAAGTTGACTCAGGCTTGCATGTCCAAGTCTCTTACGCCAAATGAGGGGATCAATGTCCAGCACACTTAAGCATGTTAATTCATTTTCTGAAAGTGTAGACAGATCTATGATGTATATATTGTTCACTCTTTTTCACTGCAAAACAATCTTGTCAGTGATAAGATTTATTACAAAATATTTTGTAGAGGTGAATGTTACCAAGTTACCTCTGTCACACAGTTGTGACACAATGATTAGGCTATATTTCAATCCATATATTAGGTAAAAATTCTCAATGGAACGAGTGTCATCCTTACCTACCTTGCAAACCCCAATGATTTCACATTTGTTTCCATTTCCAAAGGAGACATTTCCTCCTTTGAGGTCCTCAAGTGAAAGGAACTGGTCCTTGTTACCAGTCATGTGTTTTGAGCAGCCACTATCTTGTACTATATTTGTCTACTTCCTTTCACTTGAACCTAAAAAAGAAAAGCAGGGGTTAGTCTTAGGAACCCAAACTAGTTTGGGTCCCTTTCTATAAGCAAAAGGATGAATTAAATTCTTTTTAGCCCAATTTGGTAACCAATTCTTCCCTCGGACAAAACTTTTATTCTTTTAGGCAGTTGATTCCCAAAGCCAAGTCCTCTCGTATTGCTACTATGATGTTCTTGTAGCCATGTCAAAGCATCGGAGGATCCGTTCCATTTACAAGTTCTGTCTAGTTCATGTTTGATCTCACCAAGTTCCTCCTTCAACATTCTTATTTGTTCATCCTTCCTATATAACTCATCTTTTAGTTTACCTACATTTTCTTCTAAGGTGAGTTCAGAGTTGTCAGCTATCTTCTTACTGGTTCCTAGTTTCAGTTTTAGATTTCAGATTTTAACTCTAGGACATTTGTCTCAAGTGGATGAACCTGGTTCTTCAGAGCAGTGTTTTCACTTACAGTCTCACTTACGCTGAGTTCTAGGTTGTTACACTTTGCTTTTAAAATTACACACTCCTTAGACAGTTGTTCCTTTTCCTTATTAATTACTTCAGATATCAATAAGGTCTAGTAGTAATTCAAAGAGTTTTTCTTTGGACAGGAATTTAATGTTGTCTTTGAGATGAAATATACTTACCTCAGATTTCTCATCTGATTCACCAATTGCCATAAGTGCTTGTTCATCTTCATCTTCATCATCTGACTCCTCATCTGAACTTTCTCCCCAAGCAGCTACTATAGCCTTTCACTACAAAAAACAGCATTTAGCGACGGATTTTAGCGACAAACTTAGTTCCGTCACTGATTAGCGACGGATTGGCTATGGAATAATGGTTTCGTTGCAAAAAAAAACCAAAAAATAGTTAGTATATAATATAGCGACGGAATAGCGACGAAATTGAAAAATTATTGCTAAATATTGGCGCCCTCAATTTAGCTACGGATTTAGCGACAAACCTGAGCGACAAAATTTATTTACCTACAGCGACGGAATTAGCAACGAAATTTCCGTCGCTATGCTTAATTTCTTTATCAAAATTTTTTTAAGCTCCTTGCTACGGAAATTTCCATCGATAATGTTATACCCAGTGAAAAATAATATCATTATTAGCGACGGAAATTAAGTCGTAGCTAAATCTGTTGCTGAATACCACTTAATTATTTACCCTAGGGCACAAAATTGGTAAAAGTTCGGTCTCTTCTTCTTCTAACAGGGTAGAACGCTGGGAGAAAATATAGGCGGCTGGGAGTCAAATCAATGGAAAATACACCTTGAGGGCAAGAACAAGAGCAAAAACTAGTAGCCAACGTGAATCTAAGGTGTGTAGATGGATTTAATTTGTTTCTTCTTCTGTTTCTTATGAATCAGTAGCTTGATGGCGGTGCTAATGACTATGAATACTATGTTCATTACACTGAATGTGAGTGAACATTTTCAAATTAATTGTTTTCTTCTTACTTTATTTGCATCAATGTCATGACCTACTTTCCCTCTATTGGGTATCGTGATGGCACCTAGTCTTAGGGACTAGGTAAGCCTAGAAGTTACTGAATAACAAAAATAATAAAAGGAAAACTAACAGTCTTGATATAGAATCTCAACAGAATGTACAAACTTTTCCAAAACCGTTAGTACAAGTCATAAGCTCTACGAATCTTCTACAACTTCTAAGTACAATTGTTTGGAAATAGATACAACAGTACATGAATAATAAACACAAAGAAGGTGACTCCGATGCCTGCAAACGCAGCAGCAGATTACCTTGAGTCTCCTCGGCAATCATCCACACAGCTACTACAATATATACCTGGATCTGCACACAAAAATGTGCAGAAGTGTAGTATGATCACACCACAGTGGTGGGCAGTAAGTATCAAGACTAACCTCGGTGTAGTAGTGACGAGGACTAGTCAAGACACCACTGGTCTACAAAATAAATAACATGTATATAAAAATGACCGAACGTTACATCCATCTAAGACTTCACGGAATAATTCACAAAAATGACAATATAAAGTGGAAGGAAATTACAGAAATCAATCACAAAACAGCACAAAAATACACAGAGAGATGGATAGCAAAACAAGCCGAATCGAAAGGGAACACAATACAATAGAGAACACCAATAACTCAACTCCACGTCGGTTTGTTCACATCGGGCCTTAGCCATTAAAATCCATAACTGGTAGAAATCTTTAAACAACAGTTCATATGAAAAACTTTTACAAATAAAATCATTTTTAGTATGGAAGAGTTTCCTTTGAAAATATATTTTCTCCAAAAGTAGATATAAGTATATTTAACAGAGAGAATTACGTAAAATATAGTTGCTTTCAAAATACGAATCTTTCCAAAGATGATTTTCCAATAAATGACTTCCAAATATCATTTTAGGCAAGGCTAGTGCTTTCCAAATATACCTTCATGTAAACGTCATTCAAGTATAATCATTTCAAAACCATTGTTTTTTCAATAATACTTTTCAATAACATATCTTGATCAAAATCTCCTCAAGATTTATCCACCGGAACTCAGTCTGTAACTCTGAAATTTCCATGCAGTACAGGAGGAATATCAAATATTGCTAATAAATGCAATAAGAGATCAGTAGGAATATCCAAATTTAGAACAACGGACGAGAATGCATAGACAAGTGCACGGCATCACCCTTCATGCTTTTACTCTCATCCTCACCAAAACAAGTGCACGGCATCACCCTTCGTGCTTTACTCTCATCCTCACCAAACAAGTGCACGACATCACCCTTCGTGCTTTACTCTCATAACATGGCACAACATTATCCTTCGTGCTTTAATATCATAACATGGCACGACATTATCCTTTGTCCTTTAATATCATAACATGGCACTGCATCACCCTTCGTGCTTTTACACTCTCATGGCACGACATCACCCTTCGTGCTTTTACACCCATAAATCACCACATCCCGGCAAGGGAGTCAACAATACAAATAATATTATTAACAACATAAACTGTAATAGAAACCATCACATCCCGGCAAGAGAGTCAACAATACAAACCATATCATTAACAGCATAAACAGTAACAGAAACCATAACATCCCGGCAAGGGAAACAGCTATAACCAATCTCACCTAAACAGTTAACTTCATGGAATATCACTCAACTTAAACAAAGGCCCAATAATAGGAAACATCAAGGAAATACCAATAACATAAATGTCTAACAATTATACCTAAGTGGCACTTAAGGAAATAGTCATATAAATCACAATGTAAGACTCACGGGCATGCTTGACTCCAACGAATAGATGTTCCAACTACGACTAGTCAACTATAAGGCTAGATGACACTAATTATAGTCAATTAGGTAAGCTAGGAAGAAAATATGGCATGATAATAAGAGAAGTAGAATATCCAGTTAAGTCAAGTAAGGTCAAATAGCCAACGAAGGAATCCAAAAACAGATAATTCTAATTTAAACATGAAGGGATAAAATTACAACCAAGGATTCAAATGTAACAGTTATAAATCATACACAGGTAATATAAGAACCTACGAATCCTAAAAGGACAATCTAATTGCAAATATTTCTGAGTGCACACTTTTCACCTCGCATACTCGGACTACAATCAACAAGGAAGACCCAATCCTAAGGGGTAGTTCCTCCACACAAGATTAGGCAAGATACTTACCTCAAAGACGACAACGCGGTACTCAAAAATAGACTTCTCTGGCAGAAAGACCTCCGGACGGCTCACAATCAACTAAAACAACTTCAAAATACACATAAAACGTATTAGGAACTATTTCGAATAATAAAGTTTCAATCTTTACAAAATTATAAAAATTGACCCAAAAGTCGACCCACGGGCCCGCACCTCGGAACCCGAAATTTTTTACAAATTCCGATTACCCATTCTGATACGAGTTCACCCATACTAAATCTATCCAATTCTGATATCATTTGGTCTTTCAAAATATGATTTTACATTTTTGAAGTTTTCTTTCAAAACCCACAATTCCCTCAACCCAAAACACCAATTAAATGACAAAAATAAGAACTAATTCGTGAAATATAATTAATTCTAGTGGAAGAACACTTACCCATTCGATTTGTGTGAAAATCCCTTCAAAAATCACCAAGAACCGAGCTCTAGAAGTCAAAATATGTTAAAAATGGTGAAACCCCAATTTTGAGAACTTATATTCTGCCCAGGTAGGGCTTGGAGATTTTTTTCCCCTTAAATTATTTGAATACAATGTACAGGTGGTAACAAAACACTGAGTGTGAGTTAAAGTTTTAAAGCCAATCTTAAATTTTCCTTCTAATTATATTTTCGATGATTTGGAGAAGTTAGGATTTGGATATATTTTTCCTAGTTTTATTATTTTAGTTGAATAATTGCCATTTATGGCTAACTGTAGTTCCTGCACTTCCTTTTTCTCCATATCGGCAAGCATGTTCTAGCAACTTTGTTGACAGGTAAAATAATGTGTCACTTTCTTTTAAGTTATTCAAACAAATTTTGTCTTGTAGAATCAGTTGATCATCTTTGGTAGATATTTACATCTATTTGGCTTTGAATTTCCTATTTGTTTGGTATATGAGAACTTTCCTTCTGAATATGAAATATTAGTATTTCACTGATCTCCATGTAGCCTTGGTATGATTGAGAAGATGGTGGCATTCTTGTGTTTACTAAGCAGGAGTTTTTGA
>ML346254.1:0-11001 GCA_005239505.1 Nicotiana paniculata
ATGCTGAAGTTCAAGAAAAACAGAACAAAACTTCAACTACTAGAATGCTGAAGTTCAGGAAAAACAAAACAAAACTTCAGCTACTAGAGTACTGAAGTTGAAAAAAAAATAGAACAAAACATCAGCTACTAGAATGCGGAAGTGTAGGAAAAACAAAACAAAACTTCAGCTACTAGAGTACTGAAGTTCAAGAAAAACAGAACAAAACTGGAGCTACTAGAATGCTGAAGTTCAGGAAAAACAAAACAAAACTTCAGCTACTAGAGTGCTGAAGTTCATCACAAAGAGAACAAAACTTCAACTACTATAATGATGAAGTTCATCACAAAGAGAAAAAAATCTTCAGCTGCTAGAATGCTGAAGTTGAAGAAAAATAGAACAAAACTTCAGCTATTAGAATCCTGAAGTTCAGGAAAAACAAAACAAAACTTCAGCTATTAGAGTACTGAAGTTCAAGAAAAGAACAAAACATCAGCTACTAGAATGCTGAAGTTCAGGAATAACAAAACTAAACTTCAACTACTAGAGTGCTGAAGTTCAAGAAAAACAAAACAACACTTCAGCTGCTAGAGTGCTGAAGTGCATCAGTAAAAGAATAAAAACTTAAGCTACTCGAATGCTGAGTTTATCATAAAGAGAACAAAAACTTCAGCTACTACAATGTTGAAGTTCATGAAAAACAGAACAAAACTTCAGGTACTAGAACGCTGAAGTTCATCACTAAAAGAACAAAAACGTAAGCTACTAGAATGCTGAAGTTCAAGAAAAAAAGAACAAAAACTTCAGCTACTAGAATGCTGAAGTTCATGAAAAACAGAACAAAACTCAAACTAGTAGAATTCTGAAGTTCAGGAAAAACAAAACAAAACTTCAACTACTAGAGTGCTGAAGTTCAAGAAAAATAGAACAAAATTTCAGCTACTAGAATGCTGAAGTTCAGGAAAAACAGAACAAAACTTCAGCTACAAGAATGATTATGTTCATCACAAAGAGAACAAAAACATCAGCTACTAGAATGCTGAAGTTCAAGAAAAACATAACAAAACTTCAGCTACTAGAACGCTGAAGTTCAGGAAAAACAAAACAAAACTTCAGCTACTAGAGTACTGAAGTTCAAGAAAAACAGAACAAAACTTCAGCTACTAGAATGCTGAAGTTTAGGAAAAACAAAACAAAACTTCAGCTACTAGAGTACTGAAGTTCAAGAAAAGCAGAACAAAACTTCAGCTACTAGAATGCTGAAGTTTAGGAAAAACAAAACAAAACTTCAGCTACTAGAGTACTGAAGTTCAAGAAAAACAGAACAAAACTTCAGCTACTAGAATGCTGAAGTTTAGGAAAAACAAAACAAAACTTCAGCTACTAGAGTACTGAAGTTCAAGAAAAACAGAACAAAACTTCAGCTACTAGAATGCTGAAATTCAGGAAAAACAAAACAAAACTTTAGCTACTAGAGTGCTGAAGTTCATCACAAAGTGAACAAAACTTCCACTACTATAATGCTGAAGTTCATCACAAAGAGAACAAAACCTTCAGCTGCTAGAATGCTGAAGTTCAAGAAAAATAGAACAAAACTTCAGCTATTAGAATCCTGAAGTTCACGAAAAACAAAACAAAACTTCAGCTACTAGAGTACTGAAGTTCAAGAAAAGAACAAAACTTCAGCTACTAGAATGCTGAAGTTCAGGAATAACAAAACAAAACTTCAGCTACTAGAGTGCTGAAGTTCAAGAAAAACAAAACAACACTTCAGCTACTAGAGTGCTGAAGTGCATCAGTAAAAGAACAAAAACTTAAGCTACTAAAATGCTGAGTTCATCATAAAGAGAACAAAAACTTCAGCTACTACAATGCTGAAGTTCATGAAAAACAGAACAAAACTTCAGCTACTACAATGCTGAAGTTCATCACAAAAAGAACAAAAACTTAAGCTACTAGAATGCTGAAGTTCGAGAAAAACAGAACAAAAACTTCAGCTACTAGAATGCTGAAGTTCAATAAAAACAGAACAAAACTCAAGCTAGTAGAATGCTGAGGTTCAGGAAAAACAAAACAAAACTTCAACTACTAGAGTCTGAAGTTAAAGAAAAACAGAATAAAACTTCAGCTATTAGAATGCTGAAGTTCAAGAAAAACAGAACAAAACTTCAGCTACAAGAATGCTTAAGTTCATCACAAAGAGAACAAAAATTTCAGCTACTAGAATGCTGAAGTTCAAGAAAAACAGAACAAAACTTCAGCTACTAGAATGCTGATGTTCGGGAAAAACAAAACAAAATTTCAGCTACTAGAGTACTGAAGTTCAAGAAAAACAGAACAAAACATCAGCTACTAGAATGCTGAAGGTTAGGAAAAACAAAACAAAACTTCAGCTACTAGAGTACTGAAGTTCAAGAAAAACAGAACAAAACTTCAGCTACTAGAACGCTGAAGTTCAGGAAAAACAAAACAAAACTTTAGCTACTAGAGTGCTGAAGTTCATCACAAAGAGAACAAAACTTCAACTACTATAATGCTGAAGTTCATCACATAGAGAACAAAACCTTCAGCTTGTAGAATGCTGAAGTTCAAGAAAAATAGAACAAAACTTCAGCTATTAGAATCCTGAAGTTCAGGAAAAACAAAACAAAACTTCAGCTACTAGAGTACTGACGTTCAAGAAAAGAACAAAACTTCAGCTACTAGAATGCTGAAGTTTAGGAATAACAAAACAAAACTTCAGCTACTAGAGTGCTGAAGTTCAAGAAAAACAAAACAACACTTCAGCTGCTAGAGTGCTGAAGTGCATCAGTAAAAGAACAAAAACATATGCTACTAGAATGCTGAGTTCATCATAAAGAGAACAAAAACTTCAGCTACTAGAGTGCTGAAGTTCAAGAAAAACAAAACAACACTTCAGCTGCTAGAGTGCTGAAGTGCATCAGTAAAAGAACAAAAACATATGCTACTAGAATGCTGAGTTCATCATAAAGAGAACAAAAACTTCAGCTACTACAATGCTGAAGTTCATGAAAAACAGAACAAAACTTTAGCTACTAGAATGCTGAAGTTCAAGAAAAACAGAACAAAACTTCAGCTACTAGAGTGCTGAAGTTCAAGAAAAACAGAACAAAACTTCAGCTACTAGAATGCTGAAGTTGAAGAAAAACATAACAAAACTTCAGCTACAAGAATGCTTAAGTTCATCACAAAGAAAACAAAAATTTCAGCTACTAGAATGCTGAAGTTCAAGAAAAACAGAACAAAACTTCAGCTACTAGAACGCTGAAGTTCAGGAAAAACAAAACAAAACTTCAGCTACTAGAGTACTGAAGTTCAAGAAAAACAGAACAAAACTTCAGTTACTAGAATGCTGAAGTTCAGGAAAAACAAAAAAAAACTTCAGCTACGAGAGTGCTGAAGTTCATCACAAAGAGAACAAAACTTCAGCTACTATAATGCTGAAGTTCAGGAAAAACAAAACAAAACTTCAGCTACTAGAGTACTGAAGTTCAAGAAAAACAGAACAAAACTTCAGCTACTAGAATGCTGAAATTCAGGAAAAAAAAAACTTCAGCTACTAGAGTACTAAAGTTCAAGAAAAACAGAACAAAACTTCAGCTACTAGAATGCTGAAGTTCATGAAAAANTAGAATGCTGAAGTTCAGGAAAAACAAAACAAAACTTCAGCTACTAGAGTGCTGAAGTTCAAGAAAAACAGAACAAAACTTCAGCTACTAGAATGCTGAAGTTCAAGAAAAACATAACAAAACTGCAGCTACAAGAATGCTTAAGTTCATCACAAAGAGAAAAAAAATTTCAGCTACTAGAATGCTGAAGTTCAAGAAAAACAGAACAAAACTTCAGCTACTAGAACGCTGAAGTTCAGGAAAAACAAAACAAAACTTCAGCTACTAGAGTACTGAAGTTCAAGAAAAACATAACAAAACTTCAGTTACTAGAATGCTGAAGTTCAGGAAAAACAAAAAAAAACTTCAGCTACGAGAGTGATGAAGTTCATCACAAAGAGAACAAAACTTCAGCTACTATAATGCTGAAGTTCAGGAAAAACAAAACAAAACTTCAGCTACTAGAGTACTGAAGTTCAAGAAAAATAGAACAAAACTTCAGCTACTAGAATGCTGAAATTCACGAAAAAAAAACTTCAGCTACTAGAGTACTAAAGTTAAAAAAAAAACAGAACAAAACTTCAGCTACTAGAATGCTGAAGTTCAGGGAAAAAAAACACTTCAGCTACTAGAGTGCTGAAGTTCATCACAAAGAGAACAAAACTTCAGCTACTATAATGCTGAAGTTCAGGAAAAACAAAACAAAACTTCAGCTACTAGAGTACTGAAGTTCAAGAAAAATAGAACAAAACTTCAGCTACTAAAATGTTGAAGTTCAGGAAAAACAAGACAAAACTTAAGCTACTAGAGTGCTGAAGTTCAAGAAAAACAAAACAAAACTTCAGCTACTAGAGTGCTGAAGTGCATCACAAAAAGAACAAAAACTTAAGCTACTAGAATGCTGAAGTTCAAGAAAAAAAGAACAAAAACTTTAGCTACTACAATGCTGAAGTTCAAGAAAAGCAGAACAAAACTCGAGCTAGTAGAATGCTGAAGTTCAGGAAAAATAAAACAAAACTTCAGCTACAATAGTGCTGAAGTTCAAGAAAAACAGAACAAAACTTCAGCTACTAGAATGCTGAAGTTCAAGAAAAACAGAACAAAACTTCAGCTACTAGAACACTGAAGTTCAGGAAAAACAAAACAAAACTTCAGCTTCTAGAGTACTGAAGTTCAAGAAAAACAGAACAAAACTTCAACTACTAGAATGCTGAAGTTTAGGAAAAACAAAACAGAACTTCAGCTACTAGAGTACTGAAGTTCAAGAAAAACAGAACAAAACTTCAGCTACTAGAATGCTGAAGTTCAAGAAAAACAGAACAAAACTTCAGCTACTAAAATGCTGAAGTTCAGGAAAAACAAGACAAAACTTCAGCTACTAGAGTGCTGAAGTTTATCACAAAGAGAACAAAACCTTCAGCTGCTAGAATGCTGAAGTTCAAGAAAAACAGAACAAAACTTCAGCTACTAGAATCCTGAAGTTCAGGAAAAACAAAACAAAACTTCAGCTACTAGAACTTACATATGATGTTTTATTTCACAGGGTAGCCCATCTATATCTGAAGTTCAAGAAAAACAGAACAAAACTTCAGCTACTAGAATGCTGAAGTGCAGGAATAACCAAACAAAACTCCAGCTACTAGAGTGCTGAAGTTCAAGAAAAACAAAACAAAACTTTAGCTACTAGAGTGCTGAAGTGAATCACAAAAAGAACAAAAGCTTATGCTACTAGAATGCTGAGTTCATCATAAAGAGAACAAAAACATCAGCTACTACAATGCTGAAGTTCAAGAAAAACAGAACAAAACTTCAGCTACTAGAATGCTGAAGTTCATGACAAAAAGAACAAAAACTTAAGCTACTAGAATGCTGAAGTTCAAGAAAAACAGAACAAAAACTTCAGCTACTAGAATGCTGAAGTTCAAGAAAAACAGAACAAAACTTAAGCTAGTAGAATGCTGAAGTTCAGGAAAACCAAAACAAAACTTTAGCTACTAGAGTGCTGAAGTTCAAGAAAAATAGAACAAAACTTCAGCTACTAGAATGCTGAAGTTCAGAAAAAACAGAACAAAACTTCAGCTACAAGAATGCTAAAGTTCATCACAAAAAGAACAAAAACTTAAGCTACTAGAATGATGAAGTTCAGGAAAAATAGAACAAACTTCAGATACTAAAATGCTTAAATTCAGCACAAACAGAACAAAACTTCTGCTTAAAACATGCTGTAGTTTTATAAAAAACACACAAAAATAAAAATAAAAATTCAGCACAAAATTTACATAATATATTGTATTGACTAATTCATTGTCAAACGCCGTTGTAGAACTGTTAGAACGACTCTGGGTACGAGATGATTCAGCAGTTGAAGTTCGATGGGTTTCTTTTGATCGACTCCGACTACGTGGTGATTCACCAGTTGAAGGAACCGCATTAACTACCCTTGAATGAATCTGGCTGCATGGCAATCGTCCAATCAAAGGCATTGAATTCAATTCCTCTTCTGTAGGAATTATATCCAATACCTTAAATTTCCGATATTCCTGTTTAATACAAAAAAGTACATTATGAAAATAAAATAAAAGTAATACATCAACATATTAACAAAACTACAAAAAATAAAAAAAAATTCACTTACAGAATGATTACTGAAATATTTCTCAAGTTCTTTATATTTAGGCTCTCCCACACATATATAACGTAACATCCTGGGGAGCTGAGGAGAATCAAGGTACTCGTCGTCTTTAATATACCTCTTCCGAAGATCGGGGAAACGCTCATAAAACCAAACACACAATGAATATGGAAATCCACAAACAGTATACTCAGTTGAATGTTCGTTGGATTGGTTATCCAATGCATGTTTCATTGACGTAATGAGCTTCTCATAAGAGACATTACCCCAAGGATAATTAGCACAAACATTATCAACTTCGACAATTGCTGGATAATCCTCTAGCACCGTTGATTCATTCTTTTTACCAAATAAACAGACTCCACAACAAGAATTTCCATAAGTTTAATAGCATCTTCCTCACTCTTGCATACATGTTTGAAATTTGCATCGTCCTTCTGATTTTCATTATGAGACATAAAAACTCGAATGTCCTTCAAGGTCACACCCTTAGACTTACCAAAATATCGTTTCAAAATCGTGCTCTCTCGTTTAGATGGTTTTTCAACATTATGTGCGGTGATTCTCAAACCGCACATAATGTGAAAGTCTTCAAGGGTGAACAATACATTATGCCCAAAAATCTTGAAACTAATGGAGTCTCGATCATTGGTGAATATTCGATAAAGACACAAGCAATGAACCAACTTCACGCTGCATTTCAAGTTCTCCATAGCAAAGAAATATACCGAAAAGTACCATTAGTTAGCTTCTCTTCTTGTGCAAGAGTCAAGAAAGTTTTGATTAAACTCTTCAAATCGTGGTTACCCTTCCAGTAAGTATGACAATTAAACCAATCTCAAAACTCAAAATATCTTTCCCCTGCCCTTGTAGGAGGAACAATACAGACTGAAGGACCTTTTGATTGTGTACGATTTTTAGATGCTTTAGCTGCTGGAGGATTTGAAGGTGCTATAGGATTTGTAGAAGCCATCTGTTGAAAGAAAGTAAAAGATATCAGTTAAAAACATCAGCTCAAAGAAGACAAACTCAACATATATAAAACAAAAAGCTTCAGCTCCCTATATGCTGAAGTTTCACCAAAACAAAGGACAAACTTCCGCTCCAAAACAAAAACAAGCTGAAGTTCACCAGTTACAAAACACAAACAAAACTTCAGCTCCCTAGCTAAAGAATTTATAGAAATGTTCATTTAAAACAGACACACACGTTCAAAAACTTCAGCATATTACTAAAACAAAACAAAAACTTAAGCTCCCAATATACTGAAGTTCACCAAAACAAAACAAAAAACTTCAGCTCCTAAACAAAAACAAGCTGAAGTTCACCAGTTACAAAATACAAAACAGACACACACGTTCAAAAACTTCAGCATATTACTAAAACAAAACAAAAACTTAAGCTCCCAATATACTGAAGTTCACCAAAACAAAACAAAAAACTTCAGCTCCTAAACAAAAACAAGCTGAAGTTCACCAGTTACAAAATACAAAACAGACACACACGTTCAAAAACTTCAGCATATCACCAAAACAAAACAAAAAAACTTAAGCTCGCAAACATCAACTACAAAATAAAACATCAACTGCTAAAACACTGAAGTTAACCAGTTACAAAACAAAAAAACTCAGCAAAGCACAAATTTAACACCAATAATTAAACACAAAAAAATAAAAAAAATATCAGCTCCTTAAAATTAAGGTATACATGACAAAAAATCACCTTAACACTAACCCCTAACAACCTATCAAACATGAATATCACAAAAAAACAAACAAAACCCTATAGAACATGACTATCACAAAAAAACAATACCCAGAAATTAAAGTGTAAAGGTACTGCAATGTACCTGTGATTATACGTAATATTGTTGGCGAACAATCAGTTGAAAAAAAAAACAATGATGACGTAAAAGCGAAGAACGGGAGAGAGAGAGAAAGAGAGTATTTGCAAAGTAGAGGAATGGGGTTTACTTGAAGAGAAAGTACGCTTGTAGGTAAAATTGTCTTTTCGAAAGGCTTTTAAAAAAAAAGGGTCCGGGTGCAAACATAAAAACAAAGCGGGTACAAGTTAAAAAGGGGCGCCTAAATAGTGCACCCCGTGCAATTTTTACGTTGTTTGGTTGGTTTTGGAAGAGAGATAATCTCTGCATATGATCATTTATTATTAACTCCAATATTTGGTTATTATTTTGCTTTCCTCATAAATAATTACCTTCATGAGTCATGCGGAAATATATATAATGCGATCCCTTAGCTTGTTTGGATTTTCTTTGAAACACCTCTATGAAGCATAGTTCCAATTAAACACCTGAATTTGTTCACATATGGTGCGTTACACAACATTTGCAAGGTATTAGGTTTTGCCGGAAAAATTAAGTTTATCGCAGTGTTTGGTTCCACTTTTACCTCCCATCTTATTAATCTATCTCTACCATAACTCAATTTCTCCCTACCTCAAACTCAATTATTTAGCCATTTTTACTGTCAATTCCTACTAGACTAGTTCTGAGCCATTCTCTGTCGTGCTTTTCAGCCTAAGATTAAATTTTTTTTTTGTTCAATGGAAGTCCAATTTCATTTCAAAGTAACAATATTCACATGGTTGAATCGCTGAATTAATTTAACATCATCTGGGAATTTTAAAAAAAAAATTCCTTGTCGGAAGTTATAGATCCTGCCTAAATCATTTTTTCGGGTCACCTTCTTCTCTTTCTCTTATCTTTCAGATCTTGAGATTTCCTTATGCTAACTGATGTATCATGACAACTGATCTCTTTTAGTTGATTTTATTTTCCATATCATGACAACTGATATTTACGCAATGGTCTTGATTTAGGATTGTAAGATTTGTTTTTAATAGACGCGCATAGAGCATATATTGATTAGATATTTAATAGGTCACAAGATTACTTTAGATGTCCAAACAAAAAATTCAAACAAGATTAAGAGGCCGCATATGTACAACAATAACAAAGCCACCGTTATCCTACTAGTGGGGTCTGGGAAGGCTAAAGTGTACACATGTCTTACCCCTACCTTAATTAAGAAGGTAGAGATGCAGTTTCAGGAAGACCCTCGGCTCAGGAAAGATAGAGAAGAAGTAACAACAAGCAACAACACTATCAAACATAAAAGAAAATCGAAGAGAAAGAAACAATAGGCAATAAAAACATCTAATAATAAGAACATACAAGACTAACATTGAGGAATGCGTTAAAACTACTAGAACAAGCAACGAAAATGCTCGACTACCTAGCCTTCTACCCTAATTCTCAACCTACACACCTTCCTATCCAGGGTTATGTCCTCGGTAAGATGGAGAATCACCATGTCTTGCCTAATCACCTCTCCTTAATACTTTTGTGGCCTACCTCTATCTCTCCTTTGTCGTTCCAAGATCAAACTCTCACATCTTCTTACTAGGAAATCTATACCTCTCATTTTCATATGCCCAAACCATCTAAGTCTTGATTTTCACATCTTTTCCTCTACATGGGCCATGCTTATCTTGTTCTGAATAACTTCATTCCTAATTTTATCTAACTTGGTATACCCGCACATCCATCTCATTATCTTTAATTATGGCCTTCATCTTTTGGTCATGGGAGTTCTTGACTAGCGAACACTCAACCCCATTCAATATGGTTGGTTTAACCATCGTTCTGTAGAATTTACCTTTAACTTTAAGTGGCACAATCTTATCACATAAAATACAGGAAACGAGCCTCCATTTCATCCATCTCGCCGCAATACGAAGTGTGACATCCTCATCAATTTCCCCATTCTCTTTTACAATTGACCTAAGATGTTTGAAACTATCTCTTCTAGGGATACATTTTGAATCAAGCTCACGTCTTCGTCCACTTCCTAAGTCACTCCACTTGCACTCCAAGTATTCCGTCTTGGTCCTGCTCAACTTAAAACCTTTTGGTTTATGTTCTAGGGACCTCTAATCTCGCGTTAACACTACCTCACATCTAGTCAATCAGTGCATTGTCATTTGCAAGTAAAGTGCACTACGACACCTCTCTTTGAATGTGGCACGTTAGTGTCACAACCCCAATTTTCCCATCTTAAGATGTCGTAATGGCGCCTAGTCTCTAAGACTAGGCAAGCCTAACAATCATTGAGAATGTAGTAGAAACAACGACTAATGTATTAAATTAAATTGATAAATTTCATAATAACACCAAAACAGAATAACAATCACATAATTCCTAAAACTGGCAGCACCGAGTCATAAGCTCTACTGAAACATACTAAGAATCTCTAATACAACATTGTTTGATAAGGAGATAAATAGTAGTAAAGACAACAAGAAGGTGACTCCGAGGCCTGTGAGCGTCAAACAAGTATACCTTGAACTCTTTGGTCAACTCGCTGGCTTCCGGCACGAGCAGAAGTACCTGGATCTGCACAAAAATGTGCAAAAGCATATCATGAGTACACCACAATGGTACCCACTAAGTATCAAGCCTAACCTCGGTAGAGTAGTGATGAGGCTAGGTCAAGAGACCTACTAGACATATAAACATGAAAAGAATATTAATATAATCTAATGACGGAAAGCATGGAAATAAATGGAAGTTAAATATTACAATATATAAGGCTAACAACAGAAATTAAGGCAATAAAAAACAAAAAAAAGAGTGAACATATGATAAAAACAATAATTGATCAAGTACCGTAAAAATACAAAACTAAATGAAGGAAAGATAATAACCGTTCAAATCAACAAGCCTTTTCAATATTGAAAGTA
>ML346256.1:0-10007 GCA_005239505.1 Nicotiana paniculata
AAATGCCATAAAATGTAACTTGATCATTTCGAAGAGTTGGTTATGGTTACTTGGGTCGTATTTTATGTCCAAGACCGATATCATGCGATCCGGTACCGGCTCCAAACCAAGGTGTCCGGCCTGGACCATAGATGGTGATAATACAGGCACGACTGGCGGAATTCCAGTTTAATTGCCATAAAATGCCAAAACATATAACTTGATCATTTCGAACCATTGGTTATGGTTCTTTGGGTCATATTTGATGTCCGGACAAACATAATGCGATCCAGAACCGGCTCCGTACCAAGGCGTCCGCCCTGAACCATGGTAGGCGATAATACAGGCACGACTGGCGGAATTCCAGTTTAATTGCCATAAAATGCCAAAAAATGTAACTCTATCATTTTGATGCGTTGGTTATGGTTACTTGGGTCGTATTTGATGTCCCGGAGAAATATCATGTGATCCGATACCAGCTCCGTACCAAGGCGTCCGGCCTGGACCATGGCAGGCGATATTATAGGCACGAATAGCGGAATTCCAGTTTAATATCCATAAAATGCCAAAAAATATAACTTGATCATTTCGAAGAGGTTGTTATGGTTACTTGGGTCGTATTTTATGTTCCGGACAAATATCATGCGATCCGGTACCGGCTCCATACCAAGGTGTCCGGCCTGGACCATGGCAGGCGATATTACAGGCACGACTAGCGGAATTCCAGTTTAATTTCCATAAAATTCCAAACAAATGTACTTGATCATTTCGAAGAGGTTGTTATGGTTACTTGGGTCATATTTGATGTCCCGGACAAATATCATGCGATCCGGTACCAGCTTCGTACCAAGGCACCCGGCCTGGACCATGGCAGGCGATATTACAGGCACGACTAGCGGAATTCCAGTTTAATTTCCATAAAATTCCAAACAAATGTACTTGATCATTTCGAAGAGTTGGTTATGGTTACTTGGGTCGTATTTGATGTCCCGGACAAACATCATGCGATCCGGTACCGTCTCCATACCAAGGTGTCCGGCCTGAACCATGGATGCTGATAATACAGGCACGACTGGCTGATTCCAGTTTAATTGCCATAAAATGTAACTTGATCATTTGGAAGAGTTGGTTATGGTTCCTTGGGTCGTATTTGATGTCCCGGACAAATATCATATGATCCGGTACTGGCTCCATACCAAGGTGTCCGGCCTGGACCATGGATGTGATAATACAGGCACGACTGGCTGATTCCAGTTTAATTGCCATAAAATGCCAAAAATGTAACTTGATCATTTCGAAGCGTTGGTAGTTGGTTCTTGGGTCGTATTTGATGTCCCGAACAAGTATCATGCTATCCGGTACTCGCACCATACCAAGTTGTCCGGCCTGGACCATGGCTGGCGATAATATAGGAAAGACTAGCGGAATTCCAGTTTAATTTCCATAAAATGCCAAAAATGTAACTTGATCATTTCGAAGAGTTGGTTATGGTTACTTGGGTCGTATTTGATGTCTCGGACAAATATCATGCGATCCGGTACTGGCTCTGTACCAAGGCGTCCGGCGTGGATCATGGCAGGCAATAATAGAGGCACGACTGGCGAAATTCCAGTTTAATTGCCATAAAATGCTAAAACATGTAACGTGATCATTTCGAAGCGTTGGTTATGGTTCCTTGGCTCGTATTTGATGTCCCAGAGAAATATCATGCGATCCGGTACCGGCTTCGTACCAAGGCGTCCGGCCTTTACCATGGCAGGCGATATTACAGGCACCACTAGAGAAATTCCAGTTTAATTGCCATAAAATGCCAAAAAATGTAACTTGATCACTTCGAAGAGTTGGTTATGGTTACTTGGGTTGTATTTGATGTCCCAGACAAATATCATGCGATCCGCTATCGGCTCTATACCAAGGTGTTCGGCCTGGACCATGGATGGGGATAATACAGGCACGACTGGCCGAATTCCAGTTTAATTGTCGTAAAATGTAACTTGATCATTTCGAAGCATTGGTTATGGGTCCTTGGGTCATATTTGATGTCCCAAACAAATAACATGTGATCCGGTACCAGCTCCGTACCAAGGCGTACAGCCTGGACCATGGCAGGCGATATTACAAGCACGACTAACCGAATTCCAGTTTAATTGCCATAAAATGCCAAAAAATGTAAATTGATCATTGCAAAGAGTTGGTTATGGTTACTTGGGTCTTATTTGATGTCCCAGACTGATATCATGCGATCCGGTACCTGCTCCATACCAAGGTGTCCGGCTTGGACCATAGATGGTGATAATACACGCACGACTGGCGGAATTCCAGTTTAATTGCCATAAAGTGTAACTTGATCATTTCTAAGCTTTGGTTATGGTTCCTTGGGTCATATTTGATGTCCCGAACAAATACCTTGCGATCTGGTACCGGCTCCATACCAAGGCGTCCGGCCTGGACCCTGGCAGGCGATAATACAAGCACGACTAGAAAAATTCCAGTTTAATTGCCATAAAATTCCAAAACATGTAACTTGATCATTTTGAAGCATTGGTTATGGTTCCTTGGGTCGTATTTGATGTCCGGATAAATATCATGCGATCCGGAACCGGCTCCGTACCAAGGCGTCCGACCTGGACTATGGCAGGCGATAATACAGGCACGACTGGCGGAATTCCAGTTTAATTGCCATATAATGCCAAAAAAGTTAACTTGATCATTTCGAAGCGTTGGTTACGGTTCCTTGGCTCGTATTTGATGTCCCGGAGAAATATCATATGATCCGGTATCGGCTCCGTAGCAAGACGTCCGACCTGGACTATGGCAAGCGATAATACATGCACGACTGGCGGAATTCCTGTTTAATTGCAATAAAATTCCAAAAAATGTAACTTCATCATTTCAAGGTGTTGGTTATGAATCCTTGGATTGTATTTGATGTCCTGGACAAATATCATGCGATTCGGTACCGGCTACGTACCAAGGCGTCCGGTCTGGATCATGGAAGGCGATAATGCAAGCAGGACTTGACGGAATTCTAGTTTAATTGCCATAAAATGCCAAAAAATCCTTTCGAAGAGTTGGTTATGGTTTCTTGGGTTGTATTTTATATCCCGGATAAATATCATGCAATCCGGTACCAGATCCGTACCAAGGCGTCCGGCATGGACCATGGATGGCGATAATACAGGCACGACTGGCTGAATTCCAGTTTAATTGCCATAAATTGCCAAAATATGTAACTTGATCATTTCGTATTGTTGGTTATGGTTCCTTGGGTCATATTTGATGTCCTGAACAAATATCATGCGATCCGGTACAGGCTCCGTACCGAGGCGTCTGGCCTGGACCATGGCAGGCGGTAATAGAGGCACGACTGGCGGAATTCAAATTTAATTGCCATAAAATGCCAAAAATGTAACTTGATCCTTTTGAAGTGTTGGTTAAGGTTCCTTGTGTCGTATTTGATTTCCCTGAGAAATATCATGCGATCCGGTACCGGCTCCGTAGCAAGACGTCCGTCCTGGACCATGGCAGGTGATAATACATGCACGATTGGCTAAATTTAAGTTTAATTGCTATAAAATTCCAAAAAATGTAACTTGATCATTTAGAAGCGTTGGTTATTGTTCTTTGGGTCGTATTTGATGTCCCGAACAAATATCATGCGATCCAGTACCCGCTCCGTACCAAGGCGTCCGGACTGTACCATGGCAGGGGATAATACATGCACGACTGGCGGAGTTCCAGTTTAATTGCTAAAAAATGCCAAAAAAATGTAAATTAATCATTTGTAAGTGTTGGTTATGGTTCCTTGTGTCATATTTGATGTCTTGGATAAATATCATGAGATTTGGTACCGGCTCTGTACCAAAGATCCGACCTGGACCATGGCAGGCGATAATACAGGCATGACCAGTGGATTTCAAGTGTAATTTCCAAAAAATGCCGAAAAATGTAACTTGATCATTTCGAAGCGTTGGTTATGGTTCCTTGGGTCATATTTCATATCACGGACAATGACGTGCGACTCAGTACTGGCTCCATACCAAGGCGTCCGGCCTGGACCAGGGCAGGCGATAATACAGACACGACTGTCGGAATTCCAAGTTAATTGCCATAAAATGCCAAAACAATGTAACTTGATCATTTCAGAGCATTGGTTATGGTTCTGTGGGTCGTATTTGATGCCCTGGAGAAATATCATGTGATCCAGTACCGGCTCTGTACCAAGGCGTCCTGCCTGGACCAAGGCAGGTGATAGCAGAGGCACGACTGACGGAATTCCAGTTTTACTGCCATAAACATCCAAAAAATGTAACTTGATCATTTCGAAGTGTTGGTTATGGTTCCTTGGGCCGTATTTGATGTCCCATACCGATATCATTCGATCCGGTACCGGCTCCATACCAAGGTGTCCGGCCTGGACCATGGTAGGCGATAATACAGGCACTACTGGCGGAATTCCAGTTTAATTGCCATAAAGTGTAACTTGATCATTTCGAAGCTTTGGTTATGGTTCTTTGGTCATATTAGATGTCCCGAACAAATACCTTGAGATCTAGTACCGGCTCCGTACCAAGGTGTCCGGCCTGGACCCTGGCAGGCGATAATACAAGCACGACTAGAAAAATTCCAGTTTAATTGCCATAAAATGCCAAAACATGTAACTTGATCATTTCGAAGGATTGGTTATGGTTCCTTGGGTCGTATTTGATGTCTGGATAAATATCATATGATCTGGAACCGGCCCCGTACCAAGGCGTCCGGCCTGGACCATGGTAGGCGATAATACAGGCACTACTGGCGGAATTCCAGTTTAATTGCCATAAAATGCCAAAAAAGTTAACTTGATCATTTCGAAGCATTGGTTACGGTTACTTGGGTCGTATTTAATGTCCTGAAGAAATATCATGTGATCCGGTATCGGCTCCGTACTAAGGCGTCCGGCCTGGACTATCGCAGGCGATAATACATGCACGGCTGGCGGAATTCCTGTTTAATTGCAATAAAATTCCAAAAAATGTAACTTCATCATTTCAAAGCGTTGGTTATGAATCCTTGGATTGTATTTGATGTCCCGGACAAATATGATGCGATTTGGTACCGACTACGTACCAAGGCGTCCGGTCTGGATTGGGAAGGAGATAACGCAGGCAGGACTTGGCGGAATTCTAGTTTAATTGCCATAAAATGCCAAAAAATGTAACTTGATCATTTCGTAGCATTGGTTATGGTTCCTTGGGTAATATTTGATGTCTTGAACAAATATCATGTGATCCGGTACAGGCTCCGTACCGAGGCATCCGGCCTAGACCGTGGCAGGCGGTAATAGAGGCATGACTGGCGGAATTCAAATTTAATTGCCATAAAATGCCAAAAATGTAACTTGATAATTTTGAAGTGTTGTTTAAGGTTCCTTGGGTCGTATTTGATTTCCCTGAGAAATATCATGCGATCCGGTACCGGCTCCGTAGCAAGGCGCCCGTCCTGGACCATGGAAGGTGATAATACATGCACGATTGGCTAAATTCAAGTTTAATTGCTACAAAATTCCAAAAAATGTAACTTGATCATTTAGAAGCATTGGTTATTGTTCTTTGGGTCGTATTTGATGTCCCGAACAAATATCATGCGATCCAGTACCCGGTCCGTACCAAGGCGTCCGGACTTTACCATGGCAGGGGATAATACATGCACGACTGGCGGAATTCCAGTTTAATTGCTATAAAATGCCAAAAAATGTAAATTAATCATTTCGAAGTGTTGGTTATGGTTACTTGTGTCATATTTGATGTCTCGGACAAATATCATGAGATTTGGTACCGGCTCCGTACCAAGGATCCGACCTGGACCATGGCAGGCGATAATATATTCATGACTAGTGGATTTCAAGTGTAATTTCCAAAAAATGCCGAAAAATGTAACTTAATCATTTCGAAGCGTTGGTTATGGTTCCTTGGGTCATATTTCATATCATGGAAAATGACGTGCGACTCGGTATTGGCTCCATACCAAGGCGTCCGGCCTGGACCACGGCAGGCGATAATGCAGGCACGACTGTCGGAATTCCAAGTTAATTGCCATAAAATGCCAAAACAATGTAACTTGATCATTTCAGAGCATTGGTTATGGTTCTGTGGGTCGTATTTGATGCCCTGGATAAATATCATGTGATCTAGTACCGGCTTCATACCAAGGCGTCCTGCCTGGACCAAGGCAGGTGATAACAGAGGCACGGCTGACGGAATTCCAGTTTAACTGCCATAAAATGCCAAAAAACGTAACTTGATCAGTTTGAAGCGTTGGTTATGGTTCCTTTGGTCATATTTCATATCCTGGAAAATATCATGTGACCTGGTACCGAATCCGTACCAAGGCGTCCGGCCTGTACCATGGCAAGCGATAATAAATGCACGACTATCGGAATTCCAATTTAATTGCCATAAAATGCCAAAAATATGTAACTTGATCATTTCAGAGCGTTAGTTATGGTTCCGTGGGTCGTATTTGATGTCCTGGAAAAATATCATGTGATCCGGTACCAGCTCTGTACCAAGGCATCCGATCTGGACCATGGCAGGCGATAATAGAGGCACGACTAGCGGAATTCCAGTTTAATTGCCACAAAATGCCAAAAAATGTAACTTGATCATTTCAAAGCGTTGGTTATGGTTACTTGGGTCATATTTAATGTCTCGGACAAATATCATGTGACTCGGTACCGATTCCGTACCAAGGCGTCCGGCCTGGACCATAGCAGGCGATAATACAGGCACGACTGGCGGAATTCTAGTTTAATTACCATAAAATGCCAAAAAATGTAACTTGATCATTTCGAAGCGTTGGTTATGGTTCCTTGGGTCATATTTCATATCCCGAAAAATATCAAGTGACTCAGTACCGGCTCCGTACCAAGGCGTCCGGCCTGTACCATGGCACGCGATAATAAAACGCATGACTATCGAAATTCCAGTTTAATTTCCATAAAATGCCAAAATATGTAACTTGATCCTTTTAGAGCGTTGGTTATGGTTTCGTGGGTCGTATTTGATGTCTTGGAGAAATATCATGCGATCTGGTACCGGCTACGTACCACGGCGTCCGGCCTGGACCATGGCAGGCGATAATACAGGCACGACTGGCGGAATTCTAGTTTAATTACCATAAAATGCCAAAAAATGTAATTTGATCATTTCGAAGCGTTGGTTATGGTTCCTTGGGTCGTATTTGATGTCCTGGAAAAATATCATGCGATCCGATACATGCTCCGTACCAAGGCGTCCGAACTGGACCATGGCTGACGATAATACAGGCACGACTGGCAGAATTGCAGTTTAATTTCCATAAAATGCCAAAAAATATAACCTGGTCATTTCGAAGCTTTGGTTATGGTTCCTTGGCTCGTATTTGATGTCCCGGACAAATATCATGATATACGGCACTGGATCCATACCAAGGCGTCCGGCCTGGACCATGGCAGGCGATAATACAGGCACGACTAGCGGAATTCCAGTTTAATTGCCATATAATGCCAAAAAATGTAACTTGATCATTTCGAAGCGTTGGTTATGGTTCCTTGGGTCGTATTTGATGTCCACGACAAATATCATGCAATCCGGTACCGTCTTCGTACTAAGGCGTCCGGCCTGGACCATGGAAGGCGCTAATACAAGCACGACTTGCGGAATCCCACTATAATTGTCGTAAAATGCCAAAAAATGTAACTTGATCATTTCGAAGCGTTGGTTATGGTTCCTTGGGTCATATTTCATATATCGGAAAATATCATGTGACTCGGTACCGGCTCCGTACCAAGGAGTCCGACTTGTACCATGGCAGGCGATAATACATGTACGATTGTCGGAATTCCACTTTAATTGCCATAAAATGCCAAAAATATGTAACTTGATCATTTCAGAGCATTAGTTATGGTTCCGTGGGTCGTATTTGATGTCCTGGAAAAATATCATGCGATCCGGTACCGGCTCCGTACCAAGGCGTCCGGCCTGGACCATGGCAGACGCTAATACAGGCACGAGTGGCGGAATTCCAGTTTAATTGCCATAAAATGCCAAAAAATGTAACTTGATAATTTCGAAGTGTATGTTATGGTTCCTTGGGTCATATTTAATTTCCCGGAAAAATATCATGCGACCCGGTACCGGCTCCGTACCAAGGCGTCCGACCTGGACCATAGCAGGCGATAATACAGGCACGACTGGCAGAATTCCACAATAATTGCCGTAAAATGCCAAAAAATATAACTTGATCATTTTGAAGAGTTGGTTATGGTTCCTTGGGTCATATTTCATATCTCGGACAATATCATGCGACCCGGTACCGGCTCCGTACCAAGGCGTCCGGCCTGTACCATGGCACGCGATAATAAAAGGCACGACTATCGGAATTCCAGTTTAATTTCTATAAAATGCCAAAAATAAGTAACTTGATCATTTCAGAGCGTTGGTTATGGTTCCGTGGGTCGTATTTGATGTCCTGGAGAAATATCATGCGATTCAGTACCGGATACGTACCACGACGTCCGGCCTGGACCATGGCAGGCGATAATACATGCATGATTAGCAGAATTCCAGTTTAATTGCCATAAACTGCCAAAAGATGTAATTTTATCATTTCGAAGCGTTGGTTATGGTTTCTTGGGTAATATTTGATGTCCTGGAGAAATATCATGCGATCCGATACAGGCTCCGTAGCAAGGCGTCCGGCCTGGACCATGGCAGGCGATAATACAGGCACGACTTGTGGAATTGCAGTTTAATTGCCATAAAATGCCAAAAAATGTAACCTGGTCATTTCGAAGCATTGGTTATGGTTCCTTGGCTCGTATTTGATGTCCCATACGAATATCATGATATCTGGTACCGGCTCCATACCAAGGCGTCCGGCCTGGACCATGGCAGGCGATAATACAGGCACGACTAGCGGAATTCCAGTTTAATTGCCATATAATGCCAAAAAATGTAACTTGATCATTTCGAAGTGTTGGTTATGGTTCCTTGGGTCGTATTTGATGTCCCGGAGAAATATCATGTGATTCGCTACCGGCTCCGTACCAAGGCATCCGACCTGGACTATGGCAGGCAATAATACAGGCACGGTTGGCGGACTTCCAGTTTAATTGCCATAAAATTCCAATAAATGTAACTTGATCATTTCGAAGCTGGTTGTGAATCCTTGGGACGTATTTGATGTCCCGGAGAAATATCATGCGATCCTGTACCGGCTACATACCAAGGCGTCCGGCCTGGACCATGGCAGGCGATAATACAGGCACGGCTGGCGGAATTCCAGATTAATTGCCATAAAATTCCAAAAAATGTAACTTGATCATTTTGAAGCGTTGGTTATGAATCCTTGGGTTGTATTTGATGTCCCGGACAAATATCATGCAATTCGGTACTAGCTAGGTACTAAGGCGTCCGGCCTAGACCGTGGAAGGCGATAATGCAGGCACGACTTGGCGGAATTCTAGTTTAATTGCCATAAAATGCCAAAAAATGTAACTTGATCCTTTTGAAGAGTTGGTTATGGTTTCTTGGGTTTTTTTTGATGTCCCGGATAAATATCATGCGATCCAGTACCGGATCCTTACCAAGGCGTCCGGCCTGGACCATGGATGGAGATAATACAGGCACGACTCGCTGAATTCCAGTTTAATTGCCATAAAATGCCCAAAATGTAACTTGGTCATTTTGTAGCGTTGGTTATGGTTCATTGGGTCATATTTGATGTCCCGGACAAATATCATGCGATACGGTACCGGCTCTGTACCAAGGCGTCCGGCCTGGACCATGGCAGGCGATAATACAGGCACGACTTGCGGAATAACAACTTAATTGCATGTTGGTTGTAAACGCCCACGCAAGTATATGTGATCGTAACAAGTAATATAATGTTAAATCGAATGTCGAACCAACAAGGACTTGTGTAAACTACTTGCCAAATCACTCTAATTGTTATCTAATCAAGCCAAAATACAATCAAGGATGTAACTGTTTTATACTAAGATTCTA